>CALYLW010000079.1:1040163-1075163 GCA_944989445.1 Ampullaceana balthica
AGTTATACCAAGGTGCCTATTCATTACCTTTGATCACCCAAGATATACCAAGGTGCCTATTCATTACCTCTGATCACACAAGATATACCAAGGTGCCTATTCATTACCTCTGATCACACAAGATATACCAAGGTGCCTATTCATTACCTCTGATCACACAAGATATACCAAGGTGCCTATTCATTACCTCTGATCACACAAGATATACCAAGGTGCCTATTCATTACCTCTGATCACACAAGATATACCAAGGTGCCTATTCATTACCTTTGATCACCCAAGATATACCAAGGTGCCTATTCATTACCTTTGATCATACAAGATATAACAATCATTACCTCTGATCACACAAGATATACCAAGGTGCCTATTCATTACCTTTGATCATACAAGATATACCAATCATTACCTCTGATCACACAAGTTATACCTAGGTGCCTATTCATTACCTTTGATCATACAAGATATACCAAGGTGCCTATTTATTACCTCTGATCACACAAGATATGCCAAGGAGCTTTTCTCCCAGAGGGTCCACCACTGTCCACTTTTTCTCAGTCAGATCAAAAATCTCAATGGCTTCCAATGGGTTCTGAGACTCGGACACACCTCCCACTGCAACAATTTTATTTCCGATGCCAGCAACTGCAGGGGCAGCTCTCTTAGTGGGCATGTTTTGAAGCCTGTGCCATTTCTTCTGTTTTAAATTAAACATTTCAAAGCAGTCCAAGGGAATTCCCTTCTCATCACATCCCCCAATTATATAGAGATTGTCCTCATGCACAAGTGGTGAAGCAAACACTCTTTTTGATGGCATGGGTTTCAGAGTTTCCCACTTGTAGGACATGGTAGTGGTAGATTTGCTGAAAAAGATATAAATGACAGATTCTTTCTCAAATGAAACATATAAATATAATTAAATAATACATAGCCTAGGCCTACATGACTATTTAGTATGTGATAATCAAAATGACTTATGACATTTATTTGTTATTTATATTTACAATTGCTAATGGAAATGGAGGAAAGAATAAAATATTTTTCAATAGCCCAATACTGTCAATATTCTATTTGTAAACTTTTTCACATTTTCATTAAATTTTTTTTTAAAAAATTATTTTAATTTTAATAACATTTTACATGATTAACAATTTTAATTTAATAAAACTAAAAGCATTTGGTATTTGGTTTAATTTTGATTGATATGTAATTAATTAAAAAAAAATTGGCTGGGTAACGTTTTAGCGGCCAAGATGGCAGCTGAGCTCGTGACGTCACTTCGACGCTGTCGTGTTGCTACCCACTTAACTCCCCTTAAGGAATTTTGTGGAATTCTACCCAAGACCCTGCGAATATTGAATGATTTATGGGTTTGAGTTCTTGCACCGATAGTTAAAACTACAGGAACCACTGGGGAGGGGAGGGGGCACTTAATCTTAGACAATTAATCTTCAAATTAAGACAATTTTTAATAAATTGAAAAATGAAAACAAGGGGAAGGGGTCTCCCTCCCCTTTTACATTTCAAAATTACCGCAAAATGAGGAACTTATGCTATGCGGTCTTGATAGGGGTACTGCGAAATTGCCTGGGAAGAACAGCATTCTTTTGACTACTAGTGTCATGGTAGCAAGTTTAGTTAATTTTTGTGTAAAATTTTTCAAAATGAAATGTGAATTTTCCGAATTGGAAGGTGTTAGGGTTAGGTTTAGAATTTTTATTTGTGAATTTAAGGTTAGGTTTAGTTATAGAATTTTTAATTGTGAATTTAGGGTTAGGTTTAGTTTCAGAATTTTCATAGTTGAATTTTCCAAAATAGAAGGTTTTAGGGTAAGGGTAAGTTTAGTTGTAGTGCTTCAGACGCAGAAACTGTACCATTTTTTTCCTAATTTTTCGCTTTTTTTACGAAATCGGCGTATTGCTAAATAAACTAAAATTTAAGAATCTCCAACCCCCCACCCCCAATTTCAAAATTACCACGTCACTATAAAACCGGCACATTTGAGAATTTCCACCCCACTCTTTTTTGCCGTGTTTAGAACTATTTTTTCCCTAGGTCACATGCCTTAGCCACCAAGATGTCGCCCGGAAATAACCCTATTTTTGGCCCAGCCGTCATAACGCTAATTTACCAAAACATTTTCATTAGTTATTCATTTGATTAGGGGCCGTCCATAAAGAAAGTCACACTATTTTTGACCATTTTGAACTCCCCCCTCCCCCTGTCTCAAATCTTTGAACCCCCCCCCCTAAAGAACATCTGTCGGAAAAAAATCTTTTTAATTTAAAAAATCTTTAAAATTTAATATAAAACACAGTGACGTCCACACATGGCCGGACCCCCCCCCCTCCCCCTTGTCATAAACTGTCACACTTTCTTACACACCCACCCTCCTCTGGAGCGTGACATACTTTATGGACGGCCCCTTAGCTTCTTTTAGTGACTAATACTACTATCAGTAATAATAATAATCATAATAATAGTCTTTTGTTTTCTTCTATTTTGAAGGGCCCAGAATAAAAAATAATAAAAATCAATAAATTATAATTATTAACTACCTTTATTTTGCTCTGGCTCCTGGATTAATCTTTTACCTTAATCTAATACTAATATGTCTACTAATGATAATTTTAGGCCTAATTTAATATTATAAAATTATAAAAGGCTTCCTTAGGCCGCAATTATATTTGTAATACATGTAGTTATGATCCAGGTAGCCTACACTACACATCAATGATCAGAGTCCTTAGTTCAAAATCGCGAATTTCCGGTTTCAAGCTCTATTTACTTAAGGGAAGAAACGGCTATGTTACATTTTTAAAAATTATTTAGTTATCCCCCCTGTAAAATAGAGTTTCAAAAATTTAATTTTCTGGATGAGGTTTTATGTGAAAATAACGTCCCTGAACCTATAAAACATTCAATTGGATTTGGTTAATAAATTTAATCTGAATAGTTTTGAATTAAAAAAATGTCACAATATTATGTTCTATTCTCTTTATTATTGTTAACTATTACCTATTGATACGATAAAATTCTATTAGTACATGTATTAGAATTACTATTATAGGTACACACAGCAATTAATTTTAATTATTTCAGCTTACTTATAAATATAAAAAATTAATAACATAAGTATTTTAAAAAAGAGTGTAAAAGTGTTAGTGCTCACAAAATTCCACAGAATTTTTTTAATAAAAAATAAATAAATACATAAAATAAAATAAAGATGAATAAATAAATAGAATAATTTGTAATTCATAAGCCTAAGCTCAACTAAAACAAAGTGAACATGTGACTTAAACATCAATGTAATCTTTTATCTTTTGAAGAATTTAATATTTTTTAAATTTTTAAATTCCATTGAGTCATTGAGCTAAAAGTGTGAGTGTGACATCTACATATATAATTCGCCAGAAAACTACAGCAAACAAGACGCAGTCTATATATATATATATTATGTAGTAGTATGCACACCAGCACCATGCCGCACTATGCGTCCTTTATTTGAACTATCTGTGAGCAATTCTGCGGCATATGCTACGCCGTGGGTCGGATCTTGTATTTTATATTTCTTCCCCATGTAGCTCACCAACTTTTACTTTTAAAAATACGTGCACAACATTTTCAGGAGACCATACAAACTATTATTTAAAAAAAACAATTGAAAAAAATGTTTTAAAAGATCAAGACTTAACTTTGTATCTTTTATTTTTATCAATTTACTTGAGCACCTCTTTTTAAAAAAACACATGGAAAAAACTGCAAAATTTGTGAATCAAAATTTAAAAAAATAATAAATGTTTTTAAAATCTCTCAGCCTTATGAGTGTTTTGGGTTTTGGCCCGCTGAGCGATTGAGTTTAACACCCCTAAAATAGACTTAAGACACTAGTAACATTCGCCGACGTCTTCCGCTGCTTGCATCTAAATTCTAAGCACTGTGGTCTCTGGTCATTGGTGTTGCCGGGCACTCCTACGATATGCTCGTCAAATTGCTGAATTCCGATCTTCTACCACCCCCCCCCTAATTTTTTTTATTTATTAAAATTTCTTTTCGTAAGGATACTTCTATAATATTATTTTAGTGGGAGACTCACGTTTTTATATTTAAATTACTATGCCGTGCTAGTACAGGGTTGTTAGCACTGCTGACACTATCACTGACAAGTAGGATTGTCAAAAATCATTGCCATCCGTCCCTAAATATCGGCACAGTCACCGTTATGGTCAGTTATGGACCTTCTTTTTTCGACAGGATCCAATTTCGTCCAGGTTTTGCAAAATACTGTTACTAGCTAGTCTCGAGTACTGAAGTAACGCCGCCTGTTAGCGCAACATGTAGATGCAGCTTCATATAGTTTTACTTATGTTTTATATGGAATCATCTTTACGGTGCCAGTTAAACCACAAGCTGACTTTGCATACAGTTTTGTAAATACGTTAAAGGAAAAAAAAGAATTGCTTAAACATTGAAATCTTCCATAAAATATGGTGCCAATAATTTGCATGCCCAATTGTAACGTAATACGTCATATTAAAATATGAACAAATTTGAATAGGTGGAGGAGTAAGTAAATTAAATTCTAGCAGTATCCTGGAATTTTACAAAAGATAAATTGATGATGGGCATGTCGTCACTGCCACGGAAACATGTAAAGCCCCCCCCCCAAATGTATTGCTGTTGAATACTTTCCCCACCGATTTTAGAAATTTATATAACAAGAATAAGTCGGATTTTTATTTATTATCAAAAGAAGAAGTGAAAAAAAAATGGAAAAAAAAAGTCAACATTTGGACTCGTTAGGACAGTTATAAACTGTCCACCTTTGTTTAGAATTGAAACTCACCAAGATGAAATGGTTTGTGGATTGAATCCACTTAGGTCTCTCACATTTCTTTTCATTCCTTCCTTGCACGCAGCCGTATTTATTGAGTCATAGATGCCATTATAATTGAATACACATAGTCATAGACGCTTTATTAGGAAAGCTTCATGTGTGAATTCGTTAATTGTGTAGCTGGCACTTAAAATGACTTCTTTGCATTATTTAAATGAGAGTTTACTCATTGCATGATATTTTCTAAATTTTTACAATTTTTATCAATTGTATATCAGAAAATGTTTATAAACCTTAAAGACACTAAATTAAAATTTGTTTTATATTATTGTTTGTTTTGTCCAAAAAGTTTGGTTAAAGCGAGATTATTGCAAGCAATGTTCCCTCTAAGGTTCGGTGGTCCGTGTGCAAATTAAAAAACTCACGTGCAAAGTTGCACAGGATCCATTTTTTTGCAATATTTTACCTCCACAAACACATTTTATCCTTATCTAAATTTGCTGCGTGGTACTACTAAACGGCTGCAGGCTTCGGTCAGATATTTTCTTGGCCACCCAGCTTAAAGCCAACATTGCTTGCAACACATTACTGTCGTTAAAATACTCATTTAATAAAATGAAAGCAATGGAAAAAACGTATATCAATGCAAATAAATTAAAATGAGTTTGAAATATCCACAAAACAAATTGTGTTTGACAATAGTATTAGACATTTGCGTTCACCTCCATAAAACTAAGTCCTTTATATTGTCCTTGAACAGATATTTTCTAAATTCACAATAACAATATGCAAATTAAAAATGTAAAACTAATTTTGCATAACTTTTCCACATAAAGGGAGATGTTTTGAGGCATATGCTGGCATCGGTGCGTTCGTGCGTTTATGTTTGTATGTATGTATGTATGTATGTATGTATGTATGTATGTATGTATGTATGTATGTATGTATGTATGTATGTATGTATGTATGTATGTATGTATGTATGTATGTATGTATGTATGTATGTATGTATGTATGTATGTATGTATGTATGTATGTATGTATGTATGTATGTATGTATGTATGTATGTATGTATGTATGTATGTATGTATGTATGTATGTATGTATGTATGTATGTATGTATGTATGTATGTATGTATGTATGTATGTATGTATGTATGTATGTATGTATGTATGTATGTATGTATGTATGTATGTATGTATGTATGTATGTATGTATGTATGTATGTATGTATGTATGTATGTATGTATGTATGTATGTATGTATGTATGTATGTATGTATGTATGTATGTATGTATGTGTGTATGTATGTGTGTATGTATGTATGTGTGTATGTATGTATGTGTGTGTGTGTGCGTGCGTGCGTGTGTGTGTGTGTATGTATATATATGTTCGTATGTCCACTGTGTGATCATGCAAATACTTAATAGCAAATGAACTATGTTTATTTATTTACACACTAGCAGACCCGTCGTGCGTTGCAACGATCTCAGTCAAAATGTATAAATTTAAAGAAACCAATATGTGGTATGTTTTAAAAACAATTATGCCAGAAACCTTCGCTGATTTGGCTAAAAATAGTCCAAGTTTCATAGCAAACGGACAAATAAATTAATAATTAAAAAACGTACAATAGAAGAATCGATATTAAGGGCCCCGCCCCAAAATGAGTGATAAGTTATTATTGTACTCAAGCTATATTGCTCAAAATCGTGTAAAATTGAATGGGGAATACAATTATTAAAGTTCAGTAAAAAGGTCATTGGGGGCCCCCAGCTCCAAAGGAATGGACATTAGGAGTTAAGTGTCCTATAGTAATTTTATTTAATATAGGCTCTTAGTTTTTGTATTGTAAGTTTGGTCAAAATCAATTTATTTTCTCATTATCTAATGTTTAAAATAAATCTTATATAGGTAATATAGGAAAAAAACACATTAAGGAGCCCCCGGGCCAATTCTGTTCAAGATTTCAATTTCAAAAACCTGTTTATTTTAATTCAGTTTCATCGTGGATATATTTCTCAAGATCTTTCAAAAGTGAATAAGAAAAATATCTTAAACATTTACGAAAAAAGACATTTGGGGCACCCGGCCTCGAAGATATTGACATTATAATTTCAGTGCCCTTAAGTATTTTAATATGGGCTACAAAGTTTTTGTATACAAACTTTGGTTAAGATCTATTCATTTACACAGTAGCCTACGTATAAACTAATTTTTATATAGCTCATAAAAGCAAACAATGACATTATGGGCCTCCGGCGCCACAAGAGTGTTAAATTGAGAAAACAAGTTGCCAGTTGCCATCCAGGGAGTATACTCAATTTATCTATATTTCTCAATATCGTGTAAAATTGAATGGGGAATACAATATTAAAAGTTTAGTAAAAAAAAACACATTTAGGGCCCCAAGCCCCGAGGAAATGGACTTTAGGAGTTCAGTGCCCTATAGCAATTTAATATACGCTCTTAAGTTTTTATATATAGAGTTTGGTCAAAATCCATTATTATCTATCACTTAAACTAATTTTTATATAGCTAATATGAGGAAAAAATACATTAAGGGGCCCCCGGGCCCAATAGGTTCAAGATGTACATTTTGAAAACATGTTAATTTAAATTCAGTTTCATCATGGATATATTTCTCAAGATCTTTAAAAATAGAATGGCAAATAATATCTCAAACATATACGAAAAAAAAGACATTTTGGGCCCCTGGCTCTGAACAATAGGACATTAGAAGTGCAGTACCCTTTGTTATTTTAATATGGGCTACTAAGTTTTTAGATACAAAGTTTGGTTAAGATCCATTCATTTACTCAGTAGCTAACCATAAACTAATATTTTATTTAGCTCATATAAGCAAAATGACATTAAGGGCCCCAGAGCCCAATTAGTGCAAGATGTCAAGTTCAAAACACCTGTTTATTTCAATCAATTTCATAGTGGGTATATGTATCTATATTTCTCAAGATCTTTAATAATTGAATGGGGAATAAAATCTTAAACGTTTATGAAAAAAGACATTTTGGGCCCCCAGCCCCGAAGAAATGGACATTAGGAAATTAGTGCCCTGTAGTATTTCAATATTGGCTACCAAGTTGTTATATACAAAGTTTGGTTAAGATCCATCAATTTACCTAATAGATTACGCTTAAACTAATTTTTATATAGCTCATATAAGAAAAAAATCATATTATGGGCCACGGCGCTCCATGAGTGTTAAATTTTGCAAAAAAGTAGCCAGTGACCATCCCAGGAGCGTACTCAAAAAGTCTCCAAAAGTTTGATGGCGTTCGGACGAATGGTTTAGTCATCTATTAAGGAAATGCATACATACATACATACATACATACATACATACATACATACATACATACATACATACATACATACATACATACATACATACATACATACATACATACATACATACATACATACATACATACATACATACATACATACATACATACATACATACATACATACATACATACATACATACATACATACATACATACATACATACATACATACATACATAATACATACTACACATACATACATACATACATACATACATACATACATACATACATACATACATACTACACATACATACATACATACGTACATACATACATACATACATACATACATACATACATACATACATACATACATACATAAATACATACATACATACTTTGATTTATATATATATATATATATATATATATATATATATACATATATATATATATAGATAATTAAGTACATGTATTTCATGTACTTTTATTCTTAATACATTCATCGTTTTGATATTTGCCTTGAATAATAGTAAATGGCTAAAAGAATTAAGTGTGCGGTTAATATTCTTTGTTGCAGTTATTTTGAGATTTAGTTCAACTCATTTGCTTACAGTAGAAAGGTTTTCTTATAAATCGATTAGTCTTATATAAGTCGTAAGACAGCTGGTGTTGGATAAGTAAGTACTTAGGTGCATTGATAGCAGCCTGAACGCCGTTAGTATGGGTCAATTATGCATTATCTATTTATATAAAGATGTAAAAATAAAAGTTCTGGTTAAAACAAAAGCTTATATTTTGTAAATATTTTGACCAGTAGTTATAACTGCATGTACATTCAATTAAAAGAAAGCTTATATTCTGTAATTATTTTGACCAGTAGATATAATTGCATGTAAATTCAATTATTCATTTCAAAACATTCGAGAAAATTTACGTTTAAAATCAGAAATTCAGAAAGGATGTGATACCCCACTTTCCCCAGAAAGGATGTGATACCCCACTTTCCCCAGAAAGGATGTGATACCCCACTTTCCTCAGAAAGGATGTGATACCCCACTTTCCCCAGAAAGGATGTGATACCCCACTTTCCTCAGAAAGGATGTGATACCCCACTTTCCTCAGAAAGGATGTGATACCCCCACTTTCCCCGATTTCATTTCTCCCACTATTTTAACTAGGGGTGTACCGGATTTCAGCTCTGGTTCCGGGAAATCCAGAATCCGGCCATTTTAAAAAATCCGGCTCTGGGCAGATTTCACTTCTTAAATCCGGCAAAATCCGGCAAAATCCGGCACCGGCTTAAAAATTTTGAATCCGGTAAAGCCCTACTTTTACGTCCCCGTTCCAGGTTGGAGTTTGATGGTCTGTACCAACTATGACTTAGTTTGATGGTCTGTACCAACTATGACTTAGTTTGATGGTCTGTACCAACTATTGCTTAGTTTGATGGTCTGTACCAACTATTGCTTAGTTTGATGGTCTGTACCAACTATTGCTTAGTTTGATGGTCTGTACCAACTATTGCTTAGTTTGATGGTCTGTACCAACTATTGCTTAGTTTGATGGTCTGTACCAACTATTGCTTAGTTTGATGGTCTGTACCAACTATTGCTTAGTTTGATGGTCTGTACCAACTATTGCTTAGTTTGATGGTCTGTACCAACTATTGCTTAGTTTGATGGTCTGTACCAACTATTGCTTAGTTTGATGGTCTGTACCAACTATTGCTTAGTTTGATGGTCTGTACCAACTATTGCTTAGTTTGATGGTCTGTACCAACTATGGCTTAGTTTGATGGTCTGTACCAACTATTGCTTAGTTTGATGGTCTGTACCAACTATGGCTTAGTTTGATGGTCTGTACCAACTATGGCTTAGTTTGATGGTCTGTACCAACTATGGCTTAGTTTGATGGTCTGTACCAACTATTGCTTAGTTTGATGGTCTGTACCAACTATTGCTTAGTTTGATGGTCTGTACCAACTATGGCTTAGTTTGATGGTCTGTACCAACTATGGCTTAGTTTGATGGTCTGTACCAACTATGGCTTAGTTTGATGGTCTGTACCAACTATGGCTTAGTTTGATGGTCTGTACCAACTATGGCTTAGTTTGATGGTCTGTACCAACTATTGCTTAGTTTGATGGTCTGTACCAACTATGCTTAGTTTGATGGTCTGTACCAACTATTGCTTAGTTTGATGGTCTGTACCAACTATTGCTTAGTTTGATGGTCTGTACCAACTATTGCTTAGTTTGATGGTCTGTACCAACTATGGCTTAGTTTGATGGTCTGTACCAACTATGGCTTAGTTTGATGGTCTGTACCAACTATGGCTTAGTTTGATGGTCTGTACCAACTATGGCTTAGTTTGATGGTCTGTACCAACTATGGCTTAGTTTGATGGTCTGTACCAACTATGGCTTAGTTTGATGGTCTGTACCAACTATGCTTAGTTTGATGGTCTGTACCAACTATGGCTTAGTTTGATGGTCTGTACCAACTATTGCTTAGTTTGATGGTCTGTACCAACTATGGCTTAGTTTGATGGTCTGTACCAACTATGGCTTAGTTTGATGGTCTGTACCAACTATGGCTTAGTTTGATGGTCTGTACCAACTATGACTTAGTTTGATGGTCTGTACTATTTATGGCTTAGTTTGATGGTCTGTACCAACTATGGCTTAGTTTGATGGTCTGTACCAACTATGCTTAGTTTGATGGTCTGTACCAACTATGGCTTAGTTTGATGGTCTGTACCAACTATTGCTTAGTTTGATGGTCTGTACCAACTATGCTTAGTTTGATGGTCTGTACCAACTATTGCTTAGTTTGATGGTCTGTACCAACTATGGCTTAGTTTGATGGTCTGTACCAACTATGGCTTAGTTTGATGGTCTGTACCAACTATTGCTTAGTTTGATGGTCTGTACCAACTATTGCTTAGTTTGATGGTCTGTACCAACTATTGCTTAGTTTGATGGTCTGTACCAACTATTGCTTAGTTTGATGGTCTGTACCAACTATTGCTTAGTTTGATGGTCTGTACCAACTATGGCTTAGTTTGATGGTCTGTACCAACTATGCTTAGTTTGATGGTCTGTACCAACTATGGCTTAGTTTGATGGTCTGTACCAACTATTGCTTAGTTTGATGGTCTGTACCAACTATGGCTTAGTTTGATGGTCTGTACCAACTATGGCTTAGTTTGATGGTCTGTACCAACTATGGCTTAGTTTGATGGTCTGTACCAACTATTGCTTAGTTTGATGGTCTGTACCAACTATGGCTTAGTTTGATGGTCTGTACCAACTATGGCTTAGTTTGATGGTCTGTACCAACTATGGCTTAGTTTGATGGTCTGTACCAACTATGGCTTAGTTTGATGGTCTGTACCAACTATGGCTTAGTTTGATGGTCTGTACCAACTATTGCTTAGTTTGATGGTCTGTACCAACTATTGCTTAGTTTGATGGTCTGTACCAACTATGCTTAGTTTGATGGTCTGTACCAACTATTGCTTAGTTTGATGGTCTGTACCAACTATGCTTAGTTTGATGGTCTGTACCAACTATTGCTTAGTTTGATGGTCTGTACCAACTATTGCTTAGTTTGATGGTCTGTACCAACTATTGCTTAGTTTGATGGTCTGTACCAACTATGGCTTAGTTTGATGGTCTGTACCAACTATGGCTTAGTTTGATGGTCTGTACCAACTATGGCTTAGTTTGATGGTCTGTACCAACTATGCTTAGTTTGATGGTCTGTACCAACTATTGCTTAGTTTGATGGTCTGTACCAACTATGCTTAGTTTGATGGTCTGTACCAACTATTGCTTAGTTTGATGGTCTGTACCAACTATTGCTTAGTTTGATGGTCTGTACCAACTATTGCTTAGTTTGATGGTCTGTACCAACTATTGCTTAGTTTGATGGTCTGTACCAACTATTGCTTAGTTTGATGGTCTGTACCAACTATTGCTTAGTTTGATGGTCTGTACCAACTATTGCTTAGTTTGATGGTCTGTACCAACTATGGCTTAGTTTGATGGTCTGTACCAACTATTGCTTAGTTTGATGGTCTGTACCAACTATGCTTAGTTTGATGGTCTGTACCAACTATGGCTTAGTTTGATGGTCTGTACCAACTATGGCTTAGTTTGATGGTCTGTACCAACTATTGCTTAGTTTGATGGTCTGTACCAACTATTGCTTAGTTTGATGGTCTGTACCAACTATGGCTTAGTTTGATGGTCTGTACCAACTATGGCTTAGTTTGATGGTCTGTACCAACTATTGCTTAGTTTGATGGTCTGTACCAACTATGGCTTAGTTTGATGGTCTGTACCAACTATTGCTTAGTTTGATGGTCTGTACCAACTATGGCTTAGTTTGATGGTCTGTACCAACTATTGCTTAGTTTGATGGTCTGTACCAACTATGGCTTAGTTTGATGGTCTGTACCAACTATGGCTTAGTTTGATGGTCTGTACCAACTATGGCTTAGTTTGATGGTCTGTACCAACTATGGCTTAGTTTGATGGTCTGTACCAACTATTGCTTAGTTTGATGGTCTGTACCAACTATGGCTTAGTTTGATGGTCTGTACCAACTATGGCTTAGTTTGATGGTCTGTACCAACTATGGCTTAGTTTGATGGTCTGTACCAACTATGGCTTAGTTTGATGGTCTGTACCAACTATGGCTTAGTTTGATGGTCTGTACCAACTATGACTTAGTTTGATGGTCTGTACAAACTATTGCTTAGTTTGATGGTCTGTACCAACTATTGCTTAGTTTGATGGTCTGTACCAACTATGGCTTAGTTTGATGGTCTGTACCAACTATGGCTTAGTTTGATGGTCTGTACCAACTATGGCTTAGTTTGATGGTCTGTACCAACTATGACTTAGTTTGATGGTCTGTACTATTTATGGCTTAGTTTGATGGTCTGTACCAACTATGGCTTAGTTTGATGGTCTGTACCAACTATGGTTTAGTTTGATGGTCTGTACCAACTATGACTTAGTTTGATGGTCTGTACTATTTATGGCTTAGTTTGATGGTCTGTACCAACTATTGCTTAGTTTGATGGTCTGTACCAACTATGACTTAGTTTGATGGTCTGTACCAACTATGGCTTAGTTTGATGGTCTGTACCAACTATGGCTTAGTTTGATGGTCTGTACCAACTATGACTTAGTTTGATGGTCTGTACTATTTATGGCTTAGTTTGATGGTCTGTACCAACTATGGCTTAGTTTGATGGTCTGTACCAACTATGACTTAGTTTGATGGTCTGTACTATTTATGGCTTAGTTTGATGGTCTGTACCAACTATTGCTTAGTTTGATGGTCTGTACCAACTATGACTTAGTTTGATGGTCTGTACCAACTATTGCTTAGTTTGATGGTCTGTACCAACTATGACTTAGTTTGATGGTCTGTACCAACTATGGCTTAGTTTGATGGTCTGTACCAACTATTGCTTAGTTTGATGGTCTGTACCAACTATTGCTTAGTTTGATGGTCTGTACCAACTATTGCTTAGTTTGATGGTCTGTACCAACTATTGCTTAGTTTGATGGTCTGTACCAACTATTGCTTAGTTTGATGGTCTGTACCAACTCTGGCTTAGTTTGATGGTCTGTACCAACTATTGCTTAGTTTGATGGTCTGTACCAACTATGGCTTAGTTTGATTGTCTGTACCAACTATTGCTTAGTTTGATGGTCTGTACCAACTATGGCTTAGTTTGATGGTCTGTACTATTTATGGCTTAGTTTGATGGTCTGTACCAACTCTGGCTTAGTTTGATGGTCTGTACCAACTATTGCTTAGTTTGATGGTCTGTACCAACTATGGCTTAGGTTGATGGTCTGTACTATTTATGGCTTAGTTTGATGGTCTGTACCAACTATGGCTTAGTTTGATGGTCTGTACTATTTATGGCTTAGTTTGATGGTCTGTACCAACTCTGGCTTAGTTTGATGGTCTGTACCAACTATTGCTTAGTTTGATGGTCTGTACCAACTATTGCTTAGTTTGATGGTCTGTACCAACTATGACTTAGTTTGATGGTCTGTACCAACTATTGCTTAGTTTGATGGTCTGTACCAACTCTGGCTTAGTTTGATGGTCTGTACCAACTATTGCTTAGTTTGATGGTCTGTACCAACTATGGCTTAGTTTGATGGTCTGTACCAACTATGGCTTAGTTTGATGGTCTGTACCAACTATTGCTTAGTTTGATGGTCTGTACCAACTATGGCTTAGTTTGATGGTCTGTACCAACTATTGCTTAGTTTGATGGTCTGTACCAACTATTGCTTAGTTTGATGGTCTGTACCAACTATGACTTAGTTTGATGGTCTGTACCAACTATTGCTTAGTTTGATGGTCTGTACCAACTCTGGCTTAGTTTGATGGTCTGTACCAACTATTGCTTAGTTTGATGGTCTGTACCAACTATGGCTTAGTTTGATGGTCTGTACCAACTATTGCTTAGTTTGATGGTCTGTATTAACTCTGGCTTAGTTTGATGGTCTGTACCAACTATGGCTTACTTTGATGGTCTTTACCAACTATGGCTTAGTTTGATGGTCTGTACCAACTATTGCTTAGTTTGATGGTCTGTACCAACTATGGCTTAGTTTGATGGTCTGTACTATTCATGGCTTAGTTTGATGGTCTGTACCAACTATTGCTTAGTTTGATGGTCTGTACCAACTATGGCTTAGTTTGATGGTCTGTACTATTTATGGCTTAGTTTGATGGTCTGTACCAACTATGGCTTAGTTTGATGGTCTGTACCAACTATGGCTTAGTTTGATGGTCTGTACCAACTATGGCTTAGTTTGATGGTCTGTACCAACTATGGTTTAGTTTGATTGTCTGTACCAACTATGGCTTAGTTTGATGGTCTGTACCAACTATGGCTTAGTTTGATGGTCTGTACCAACTATGGCTTAGTTTGATGGTCTGTACCAACTATGGCTTAGTTTGATGGTCTGTACCAACTATGGCTTAGTTTGATGGTCTGTACCAACTATGGCTTAGTTTGATGGTCTGTACCAACTATGGCTTAGTTTGATGGTCTGTACCAACTATGGCTTAGTTTGATGGTCTGTACCAACTATTGCTTAGTTTGATGGTCTGTACCAACTATGGCTTAGTTTGATGGTCTGTACCAACTATGGCTTAGTTTGATGGTCTGTACCAACTATGGCTTAGTTTGATGGTCTGTACCAACTATGGCTTAGTTTGATGGTCTGTACCAACTATGGCTTAGTTTGATGGTCTGTACCAACTATGGCTTAGTTTTATCAAGACACAAAGTCGCGTTCACTGTTATTCTGCACTCAACAGTTTAGCGTCTACACCTACATTTACTCTCCGATAAATAGCTTAAAGTAATTTAAAGAAGATATTTTCTCGAAAGTTCGAGTTTTAAATAATGACTTACCCCATCCCTCCCCAAAAATTACATACACTTGTAACGACCAATTCATTGGCTTATAACTTTTTTAAAAACAAATATAGATGTCAAAGAAATACAATATATAAAACCATTATTAATTTAAGTATAAAGTGAGGGACCCATTCTGTCACGTGAGGTTATTGAAAAATCAGTAAGGAAAAAACAACTACATTTTACATTATGTCTCACAAAATTAAAATCTTTTATAAATTTCGGCGATCTAAAGAAAAATGAAATCGCAGAAGTTTCTAGGATATTTTGGATCATAGCCGAATTAATTGAATAATTAGACTAGTATTTCAGTCAAAGTAGAAAAAATAATTGGCTTAAAAATTAAAAGATGTAACATTAAAATATGTAACATTAAAAGATGTAACATTAAAATATGCTAAAAATGTAAGGTAGATCTTGAATACAAAATAAATTAGAATTTTCTAGAATATTTCAGAGTTATACTAGTTATACCAAAGTAATTAATTTACAGAACCGTCCAGAACATTAGTACAATTACTTTTGAAGTAATTTGCATTAAGATACCGGTAGCACTACAAAATGCATTGGTTTGACTTAAGTTCAAATTATGAATCACCAAATATTGATATTGTAAGGTACTTTTACATACCTGACATAGCTTATATTAGAGCAATGAAGAAGAGGGAAACTGTCGCTGTTTTTTTTTGTGGTCCACTTAAAAGCGGAATAACCCCCTCTCCAGTAATATTTTATGCCAAATGTGCATTGTGCTTGCCTTGAATAAATGAAGACTGCCATAGCAAGATATCATTTTTTACCACGTTTTTATTAACTCAATTTCGTTCCTGTTTGTCCGTCCACATTTTTTCAAATCTGCCAATGTAAAATTAAACCCCTTCTGATGGTCCTAGAGATCTCAAAATTTTACCACATGTAGATATTGGATGACAATGCCTGGTATCAAAATTTCAGATCGATTGAATGTACCGTTATTAAATTATTGAACTTTTTAGTTTATCTATATATAAGCATATGTATTATCCGTCTGCTCTTGTTTACATTACATTCACGTGCCGAGTTCACACCAACCCCGACCACATCAACCATGTTTAACATCAAGGGAAGATCAGTCATTTCCAGTCTGTAAATGTTTGTAAAGGTATTATATTTGAAAATAATCAATACTTCAAAACTCACCATAGCATACACTTAGACTAATATTATATTTGAGCATAATCAATACTTCAAAACTCACCATAGCATACACTTAGACTAATATTATATTTGAGCATAATCAATACTTCAAAACTCACCATAGCATACACTTAGACTAATATTATATTTGAGCATAATCAATGCTTCAAAACTCACCACAGCATACACTTAGACTATGCCCGCCCACGTTTTTAGTCATATTACATCATAGTACTTAAGCATATAAGTTTGAAATTTTAATCAATCCAGAAAAAGATGTTTCCTTCACAATTCTGTGAAAAAAATTTTTTCTTCTTTTTAGTCCGCTTATAAAAACGTGGTTTTTAAAAATCTCTATTTTACTTCTATTTATGTACTATAGGGTGTGTTGTCTCTTAATCTCGTCACAGGTCAATGAGGTGTGATAGATTTTTATTATTGTTTGAAAAAGAGGGGACGTGGTGGTCGAGTGGCAGCGCGCTCGACTGAAGTACCGATGGTCACGGGTTCGAATCCATGTGAATGCAAGTATTTAGTGAAAGGTAAATTGCGTTAAAAACTATTTTACCCTTTGATATTATTTACAGATCTTGATAAGGAAGTGTAAACATGAAACTGAAAACTAATCGATCCTTTATGGACTATATCAGTTTATAGCTACATCGAGTGTGTGAATAGAGGCTTCACCCATTTACCCTTTTTCCACTGCATTTCATATCACCCCCCCCTTTTTTCCCCCTCAAAACCGTGCCATGACTACTCATTGATTATCGTTTCTACATGTAGCAACACTCAGAGACTTGTTGGCGAGTATAAGCAGGATAGAAGTAACGCATCTCCGTCATCGCTAATTGTATTGAGCAGACAAACAGTAGAGCAGACAACCAGTAGAGCAGACAAACAGTAGAGCATACAAACAGTAGAGCAGACAAACAGTAGAGCAGACAAACAGTAGAGCAGACAAACAGTAGAGCAGACAAACAGTAGATCAGACAAACAGTAGAGCATACAAACAGTAGAGCATACAAACAGTAGAGCAGACAAACAGTAGAGCAGACAAACAGTAGAGCATACAAACAGTAGAGCAGACAAACAGTAGAGCAGACAAACAGTAGAGCAGACAAACAGTAGAGCAGACAAACAGTAGAGCAGACAAACAGTAGAGCAGACAAACAGTAGAGCAGACAAACAGTAGAGCAGACAAACAGTAGAGCAGACAAACAGTAGAGCAGACAAACAGTAGAGCAGACAAACAGTGGAGCAGACAAACAGTAGAGCAGACAAACAGTAGAGCAGACAAACAGTAGAGCAGACAAACAGTGGAGCAGACAAACAGTAGAGCAGACAAACAGTGGAGCAGACAAACAGTAGAGCAGACAAACAGTGGAGCAGACAAACAGTAGAGCAGACAAACAGTAGAGCAGACAAACAGTGGAGCAGACAAACAGTAGAGCAGACAAACAGTAGAGCAGACAACCAGTGGAGCAGACAAACAGTGGAGCAGACAACCAGTGGAGCAGACAACCAGTGGAGCAGACAACCAGTGGAGCAGACAACCAGTAGAGCTGGACCAGGGGTGTCCAAAGTCCGGCCCGCGGCCTCATCTTAAATAATTAATTGACTGACGTATTATTTCTGTTATGAAATTATAATTTACATTTATAAGAAAATTTAAAATTGTGTCCTGTTTTGAGTACATCAAATGATGACGTTTTATTGTTTACTAAATACTTGATTTTCCGACTCTTAAAGACCATTAAGGGAAACATATTAATTTGCTTCCGTTTGTTCTGCTGTTCATGACATTAAATCATCATGAAAAAAATCCCCGTAATAATTACTGATGGTGCCAGGGTTGCCAACTCAATAAAATAACATTTAATGACAAATATAAGAAGTCTCAACAAAATTTACGGACAAAAACAATTTTTTATTGACACATTTAACATAAAATAGTAACCCAACACACTTTTCAACAGTTGATTTGCCTCTGCATAAATATAAATCTGGTAAAATAGGAGAATTTGATTGAAACATTTTCTTGAACTGAGTAATCATAGGCAACACGGCTTACAAAAACAAAAAAATAACATTTAACGACAGATTTTGCAATTGAGTCTAATTCTATCCACTGTAACTAACCGGTCACACTCATCACTTGATTGAGAATAGCTTGAAAATAGCTTGAAAGTGCATCATATTGGTTAACAATACGATTAATACACTCCAACAGGCTCAACCATCTCGTAGAACACAGCTGCAATATTCGTAGACTGTCTGCTTCCACGTACTCTTGAAACTCTTTGTACAGCGTTAATCTTTTGCAAATATATGAAACAGAGACAGAGACTCCTGGAACTATGCTCTTATCACGATCTCTGCATCACCAATACTTTCTTTCAGACAAAGCCACAACACAGAGTGTCCTGGAGGAGACATCCCTGCTCTAAGCACTGGCACCAGCTGGACCTAATTATTACCAGGCGCTCTGCATTGAAACATGTTCTCCTCACTCGAACTTTCCCCAGTGCCGACTGCGACACAGATCACTCACTGGTATGATGTAAGCTGAGATTACTGCCCAAGAAAACTCACCGTTACAGACCAGTAGGCAGACCCCGCATTGATGTGAGCAAAACTTCTCACCCCGACAAGAAAGCTGAGTTTATACAAGCTCTCTTCAACTCACTAAACTCTGACCTGCCAGGCAATAGCACCAAGGAAAAGTGGGAGCGTCTCAGACAGACCATCCACAGCACAGCCATGCAGATCTTCGGAAGAAAAAGGACCAAAAACAATGACTGGTTTGAGGCCAACTCTGCCACACTCACACCTGCTGTAGAATAAAGAAGAAGTGCCCACCAAAAATACAAGCACTCCCCAAACCCACAGACACTGCAGGCGTACAGATTAGCCAGGAGCAATGTTCAGAGATTAGCTAGGCAATGCGCAAATAACTACTAGCTCCAACTCTGTCAGAGCATCCAGCTAGCGGCCGACACCGGTAATATAAGGGGAATGTAGGATGGCATTTAAAAGACTATGGGGCCTTCTAAGAAAGTCATAGCCCCACTGAAGTCCTCAACCGGAGAAATAATCCGCGACAAGTGTAAACAGATGGACAAATGGGTGGAGCACTATTCAGAACTTTACTCCCAACAAAACCACGTAACCCAAGATGCCATCGATGCCATCCAAAGCCTCCCTCTCATGGCAGAACTGGACGACATATCCACCCTGGCAGAACTAAAAGAAGCTATTGAGCGATTACCTATAGCCAAGGTCCCGGTCAGGACGGAATCCCACCAGAGATCATCAAGTGCGGCAGTAGTGTATTGCTGGAACACCTTCGTGGCCTCCTCTGCCAGTGCTGGGAAGATGGAGCAGTACCAGAGGATATGAGAAATGCCAACATAATGACCCTGTATAAAAAATAAAGGAGACAGAAGCGACTGTAACAACTACAGAGGCATTTCTCTCCTTAGCATCGTGGGTAAGGTCTTTGCACGCGTTGTTTTAAAGAAACTCAAAGACTTGCTGAGAGAGTATATCCTGAATCACAGTGCGGCTTCCGGACAGAAAGGTCAACAATCGACATGATCTTTTCTCTAAGAAAACTTCAAGAAAAGTGCCTAGAGCAACACATGCCCCTCTATCTGGCTTTCATTGACTTAACAAAGGCTTTTGACCTGGTCAGCAGAGATGGTCTGTTTACAGTCTTGGCAAAAGTTGGCTGCCCACCAAAACTGCTTAGCATCATACAGTCATTCCACGATGGTATGAAAGGCACGGTGCAGTATGACGGATCAACTTCCCCTCCATTTGATATCCTCAGCGGAGTCAAACAGGGCTGCTTCCTCGCCCCGACACTCTTTGGCATCTTTTTTGCCTGTATGTTGAGACACGCCTTTGGAACCTCAACCGAGGGGATCTACCTACACACCCGTTCTGATGGAAAACTTTTCAATCTGGCCAGGCTGAAATCAAACAGGAAGATACGTGAAACAGTCATTAGGGACATGATTTTTGCGGATGATGCTGCCATAGCTACCCACAATGAAGCAGATTTGCAAAGCCTGATGGACCGCCAGCGAATCGGCCTAACCATCAGCCTAAAAAGGCTAACGTGATGGCACAGGATGCTAATCCACCAAACATCACCATCAATGGTTGCCAACTTGAGACCGTGGATCACTTTACGTACCTTGGCTCAAACATCACCAACAACCTGTCCCTTGATTCCGACCTAGACATAAGGATCGGCAAGGCCTCCACAACTCTGGCCAGACTCTAAAAAAGAGTCTGGAACAACAAAAAGCTGACCATCAGAACCAAAACTGCTGTGTACCGAGCATGTGTGCTAAGCACTCTCCTTTATGCCAGTGAATCCTGGACCCCATACTCCAGGCAAGAAAGGAGATTGTGTGCTTTCCACATGCGCTGTCTCCGGCGCATCCTGGGAATCGCCTGGCAGGACCATGTCACCAACAATGAGGTGTTACAACAGGAAAATATACAAAGTATGACAACTCTTCTCCGCCAGCGTCGGCTCAGATGGTTGGGATACGTTCGCAGATTGGAGGATGGCAGAATCCCAAAGGACATCCTCTACTCTGAGCTAGCCAAAGGAAAGAGGACTACAGGCCAGCCTCACCTCCGTTTCAAAGATGTCTGCAAGAGAGACCTCAAAGCTATTGGCATTGACATAAATGGCTGGGAGGAACTCGCTGGGGACAGACACAGATGGAGACAATCGTTGACTGCCGGGCTAGAAGCAGGAGAAAGAGACCTGCGACAGGTCGCAGACGCGGACTGCCAAAAGAGGAAAAGGAGAGCTAATCAGACAACCACAGGTGCTGCCTTTCAGTGCCAGAAGTGCGGCAAAGGCTGACATTTGCGAGTGGGCTTGTACAGCCACAACAGAAGCTGCAGGGCCATGCGCGAGGATCCCACAAGAGCACATAATATTCCATCGTCTCACGAGACATATGGAAAGCCAACCAGGTTGAAAATAGCATTATCTGTTCACTTTATCTTTATTAACAATAATTTTATCCGCATTTTCGTTTATTTCACAGTTTTCACTGCGGCTAACGTCTTCGCTTGTATTCATCTTCTCCGCCATTTTTTAAAAACACATACTATTTTTACATTTATGTCGTCATAATTTATGCATAATTGTGACGTAACGACTAACGACCTGTCTAAGCAAGTCCATCTTGCCGCGATGCGTCTCGCCAGAAAGCTCTTACAGTTTATTAATAGAGCGCGGGATGCCACTAAAACAATTTAAAAACTAAAATTTGAATCAAGAAAGTAGATATCACAACATGATTTACTGATTCTTTTAAACGTTAAGATTCCACGTTTTTTCTTTCTTTTTTTAACGGACTCTTAATTTTTTTACGGAATTTTACGGACAGGCAATCTTACGACAAATCTTTACGGACTGTCCGTAAATTTACGGACGGTTGGCAACACAGGATGGTGCCCCTGCCATAAATGGTGAGCACAGTGGACTTGCAACACTTGTCTTTAACAAAATCAGCGAAGAAGATGGAAAAACTTTAAGCGCCACTGTATAATTCACCAGACTTTAAGCGCCACTGTATAATTCACCAGACTTTAAGCGCCACTGTATAATTCACCAGCCTTTAAGCGGCACTGTATAATTCACCAGACTTTAAGCGCCACTGTATAATTCACCAGACTTTAAAGGCCACTGTATAATTCACCAGACTTTAAGCGCCACTGTATAATTCACCAGCCTTTAAGCGCCACTGTATAATTCACCAGACTTTAAGCGCCACTGTATAATTCACCAGACTTTAAGCGCCACTGTATAATTCACCAGACTTTAAGTGCCACTGTATAATTCACCAGACTTTAAGCGCCACTGTATAATTCACCAGACCATTATGTTCTTTGTGTCCAACATCTTAGTGTAATCATGTCATTAAACCAGTGATACATCTATAAGCCCATTAAGCCAGTGATACATCTATAAGCCCATTAAACCAGTGATACATCTATAAGCCCATTAAACCAGTGATAAATCTATAAGCCCATTAAACCAGTGGTACATCTATAAGCCCTGTTTCATCATTATTTTCAGCAGTTTATTTTTGACCACCTGAAAGAACAGGAAGATGTGTATCACAATGATGTAAGATGGCTGATTCGGGGGACAGCATTTCAACGCTCCTACACATTAAAAAAGAAATTGGGCAGTTTATGGAAAATATGGCACAAACAATTCAAGAACCTTCTAATCCTGCTTGGCTGTCAGATTTTGCATTTTTAGTTACGTGACAAGACATCTAAACCTTCTTAACACAAGTCTTCAAGGGCACTATGCAGTAGTAAGCCAATTATATTCACATATCAATTTAAGGCCTTTTTGGAACAAGCTCCACATGTTTCAAAGTTAACTGTCTCAAATGCAGCCTAATACCACACATTTCCCCTCATTACAGGAAATCATGACTAGTTTTCCAGAAAGAAACTTCAATGAGCAAATGCAGAGCTGAGTTGCAGATGACATCACTAGCTGATGAACTTCAAAGACGCTTTCAGGACTTCTTCGCAAATATTGAAAAGGAAATCATATATTTTTTCTTCATCTATCTCAGTGGACCTGATAATACTGCAGGCGATCTTCAACTTTAACTCATTGAGTTGCAAAGTGATGCTGAATGTCGAAGCAGACAACAGCTTCCTCTCATTGACTTGACCCGTCGTCTGGATAAAAACGGATTCCAAGATATTCAAAATTTGCAGAGAGAATGTTAACCTTGTTTGGCTTCACGTGTGTGACGAGACATTCTCAGTTAAGAATTTGAACAAGAACCGGGTGAGGGAAAGACTGCGTGATATTATACTTATGAAACTAGTGGCACTTAGCCTGACTTCGCCTATTTACTATTTACAGTCAAGATCTCAGTTTCACCCTTCACATTAAAATTTTGCAATAAAATTTCTCAACGTCTGTCATTTTTAGTATCTTAATCCGGCCATCGCATATCTTAACTCCATGGAATATGGCCCTCTGTGCAACACAAGTTTGGACGCCACAGAGCTAGGCAGTCATCGCTAATCGTATTGACAGACGACTAGTAGAGCTAGACATCAGCTTGTGCCTCTGAATCATGTTTTAAAGTAACCAGGCTTAGATCGAACACAGGGTTAATTTGAAAAGAAGATCCAACCGGATTAGACTGAGCTATAGATTTTGTTTGTATACAAGTCAATTGGAGCTCTTGCCACTTGCAACGGTTCCAAATCTGTTGTTTGGGCATTACCCAAAGAGTTATACTTATATAAGGTCATAACGATAGTTAAATATTTTGAAATCTTTCTAAACCCTCTCTCTTTAATATTGCGATCAGTTATCTTTAATCCGATCTTTAGAATTTTCTTTTCTACTCATATCTTTTCATATACATGCATAATAATATGCTTTGACTTAACATAGTCTGTTTATGTCCGCTCTCATAATCTCTTTTGGACTATTATCTGGCACAGTGGGTTTACACCTTTTAATCTGACAGATAGTCTGGGTTAATTCTTCCTTATTTGTGTTACTATCTTCCATTTGTAAATCTTCATCTTCTGGCGTGTGCTTGGGTGGAAAAAGTACTTCAAACACGCCTTGTCATTAAATGCCTCATTGAATGCTTAAAATTCTTGTTACTCCATAGAATTCTTCCTTGATTCTCTTTCTTTTAATCATTTTTGGAACCAGACCTTTCCATCAGATCGGTTCTCTGAGTACTGCCTGTGATATCATAAAATTTACTCAATGTGCGTTGAGCATATTCCTACTCATGCCATGAGAAAAGAATATTTAAAGCGATGTTGCTTACAGACTTCGAAACGAGGATTCCTGACATTTCTATTTTACACACAAGCATGGGACCGACCATTCAAAATTAGGCTATTGGCTACGTACACCACTTTTAGAGAAACTATGCTAAGGGACAAAGTATTAAAAGTTTTTAATGAAATATTATATTTTTAAATAGAAAATTTAAAAAAAAGAAAATGAATTAAAGAACATTTTGTCAAGAGCTTTTTTGGCTCCCTAAACTTCAACAACCTGAGTTTTTCCAAATAAGCTTTTAATTAAAATCAAGTATTGATCACTCACATGGCCAACCTAGGACAAGACCAACGGGCCAGCGTATGTACGTACCGTAGAGAGCCTTGACCAACGTATGTATTTATATGCACGGTGCATTACAGTGCCATTACAACCAAATGTTTACATGTTTCATTATTTTCTTATTTATGTGTTTGAATGTCTTAAAGATTTTATATGTTATGCGACGTTATCTGAAAGATAAATTGTTATAATTTACTTAAATGTATAGAAAAATTTGGAAGTCACAGATATTGGAGATGGTGTAGCGATGAATCTTTGATCCGTGCAAGTCGCAGTGCTGTGCATATCCGGCCTCCGTTAAAAGTCAGAAATGCTGAGCCTCATTTAGTTAGGTTTAGGTTATTCCAGAGTGTAAACATACTGGATAGCGAAGTCAATACTGCGCTCGCCTCACAAGCTGAGGGGCGTGGGATCCAGCCCACGTTAAAGCCACAATAAAAATGTTGATGAATTGCTATCGCTAAAAAGTCCTCAGCTGACCTGGAGAGGAGATGAGCGCCGCCAGGTCTACCAAGCCCCGAGAAAGTTCTAATGGAAACATTAGAACCCCCTACTACCACGAGGTTATGGGACACAAAAAAACAACAAATAAAAAAAAACTTACTTAAAACATGTCACATACCATTGTGGGGGTGGGGTGGTGTCAAATGGGGATTTCTGTCCCTTTCAATCTTACAGAAACTATGGAATCGATGGCTGAGACACACATGTTGTGGGGGGGGGGCAGGCTAAACGTTGTTTTTTTAAAAAATAATTTCAAACCGCGAAGCAACTCACAACCCAATTATAGTGGGCAATAACAGATCCAGGATCAGCTTCATATGAAGATAAATTACTTTATACCACTCATACTTGGAGGGAAACATGATACTTTCGGGATTATAGCCCGGCTATATAAATTAATCCAGATTAAGGCAATTGATAAAAATATTTCACAATGGATTACAATTAACGAGATGCTGATAACGTGTCGATGTGGTTCTAAAATTCTGTAATTTTCCTTTGGATTAAGTGTGGCTGAAGCAAGTCATTTGTTTTATTTCAAAATACAAACGATGGTAAAGATACTGTAAAAATAAAATATTTAAAAAATCTTTTTTTAAAAAAAGGACACGCTTTTATTTACATATAGAAAGTGCACTAAAAAGAAGAAAATAAAATTGTTCAATCCGTGAACCTATCGACTGCACAGAAAATATATTTTTTTCCACAGATTGTGAAGGAAAAATCTTTTTCTGGATTGATAAAAATTTCAAACTTATATGCTCAAACACTATGATGAAATATGACTAAAAACGTGGGGCGGGCGCTTCTCAGGCTTAACTAATTCAATTCACTCATTTTCTTACTCGTCATTTGTATACCCTAATCATTTTAGCCAAACGCCTCAAAAGCGCCCGCCCACGTTTTTAGTCATATTACATCATAGTACTTGAGCATATAAGTTTGAAATTTTGTATCAATCCAGAAAAATGATTTTTCCTTCACAATTCTGTGGAAAAAAAATATTTCTTCTTTTTAGTCCGCTTATAAAAACGTGGTTTTCTAAAAATATTTTATTTTACTTCTATTTATTTTATTGTTTTTAGTCTAAGTGTATGCTATGGTGAGTTTTGAAGTATTGATTATTTTCAAAGATAATACGCATTGCCCGACGAACATTTACAGACTGGAAATGACTGATCTCCCCTTGATGTTAAACAGGGTTGATGTGGTCGGGGTTGGTGTGAACTCGGCACGTGAATGTAATGTAAACAAGAGCAGACGGATAATACATATGCTTATATTTAGATAAACTAAAAAGTTCAATAATTTAATAACGGGTACATTCGATCGATCTGAAATTTTGATACAATGCAGTGTCATCCAAAATCTATCTGTGGTGAAATTTTGAGGACCATCAGAAGTGGTTTAGTTTTACGTTGGCAGTTTTGAAAAATTGTGGACAGACAAACAAACAGGAACGAAAGTGAGTTAATAAAAACGTGGAAAACAATATGAACAATTCAAAAAAGAAGTCCGTGTTATTCAGGGCTGAGTGGCGTGAGAGTCATAAGAAATAAATACAAAAAAACACAGTTATTTAATTAGTTACAATACGGAATTAACAAAGATAACGACGATGTCCAAAAAGATAATTGCACCAGGCCTTGTGCACACATATTGCACCAGGCCTTGTGCACACATATTGCACCAGGCCTTGTGCACACATATTGCACCAGGCAATGTGCACACATATTGCACCAGGCCTTGTGCACACATATTGCACCAGGCCTTGTGCACACATATTGCACCAGGCCTTGTGCACACATATTGCACCTGGCCTTGTGCACACATATTGCACCAGGCCTTGTGCACACATATTGCACCAGGCCTTGTGCACACATATTGCACCAGGCCTTGTGCACACATATTGCACCAGGCCTTGTGCATACATATTGCACCAGGCCTTGTGCACACATATTCATATTCGAATCAAATTTTTTGTGTGTTAAAAGATGACAATTTAGTAAGATTTATTAAACTATCTTTTGAGTTTTGTTTGGAATCGCTGCTTCTAATCAGGAGAATATTTTCAAATTTTAATAATTCAATCTAATGTTGAGAGTGTTTACCCAACAGCCAGACTTTGTTCGAAACGCTGATACATCACCAGCGGTGTAAATTCCCTCAGCCACGTAAACTCTACTTAGATTTACACTGGACACTTCAATTAATTATTTAAACTAGTGTTTCTCTTTCAATAAATAATTAGCTGGCAGATCAATGCGCTCTTTGTGTAGTTTAGTGGACGCGTCACCAAGGTAACAATGAAGTGGAACAGAAGAATTTCTTCTCAATTATGTCATGATCTGATAAAATCTCTAAAACATCTTCTTATTCTTAAAATTATGGCAGCATTTTCCTGATGTCCTTTGATGGTTCCACAGACAATGTTATCATTTCCTTACATATATTCAAGTTCAGTTCATTTATACGTTTGTACAGACAAAGGACAACTTTGGCAACTGTAAAGGAATTATGAAGTGTCACTCAGATCTATATTTTTCGTGAGAAAATCGTATATTTCGTATCTGGGCTTGTAAATACGGGACATAACTTGACCGCATTTGAGCTACCTCACGGCTGTACGATAAGGCAACTCATTTTAGCCACTTTTAACATTGAAATTATTTTGTTTTTTTTTATAAATCTATGAATTTCAAAAACTCACACAGTTCAACACGTTCGAAGTGATAAACGTGATCATAGAATAGATCGGATAGAGAATCCTCCACTCAGTCATAAAAGCCAAAATTTGAACGCATTTTATTATTAATTTGTATATGCTAGCTGACAGTAATCAACTAAGTTTTAATAATATTGAACAGAGTAAAATTCTTGTATTTACATGGCTTATATGAACTAATAATCGTGGTTGGAGAAAGAGACATGTCTTTTCAACGAAATAATGACAAAAGACCGAAAATTTAGAGTGTTTTGGTCGTATTGTTCCAGATTTTTGTTCCGGCCCTGAGAAGATCCAGATCATGTTGTCTTCTATCTTTGCTCCTGGGTGTCAGCATGGTCCTGTTTATGTCCACCTCCTGGTAAGCAAGCGTTCGACTTGATTTCAGCAACACTCTCCCTGTTAAGTCACGGTCTTTTGCTTCACATCACTTTAGTCAGCAGTCGAGTATTTCAGTCTTTACAGTACTTCACACTGCCCCTGACACATAAACTTTCCAATAAGACAACGTCATCAGCTGGGGAACAACAACAACAACAACAACAACAACAACAACAACAACACAACTTCTGATGAAGATTTAGAAACACAATTTTAGTTGAACACTTCTAACATAGCTTTGCTATCAACCTCGCCAAAAATTCCAGCTATATTGCGAATAAGTGAGGAATAAGTGGGTCATTAGTGGCAAGTGTAATAAGTGGGTCATTAGTGGCAAGTGTAATAAGTGGGTCATTAGTGGCAAGTTTTATAAGTGGGTCATTAATGGCAAGTGTGATAAGTGGGTCATTAGTGGCAAGTGTTATATGTGGGTCATTAGTGGCAAGTGTTATAAGTGGGTCATTAGTGACAAGTGTAATAAGTGGGTCATTAGTGGCAAGTGTTATAAGTGGGTCATGAGTGGCAAGTTTAATAAGTGGGTCATTAGTGTCAAGTGTTTTAAGTATGGCGTAATTGTCATATCAATGTCGAGAAATTCCTAAGCCATCATGCTTTCGAGGAAAGTTACGATGCGGTCAGAGGATAATTAGGTTATAAATCTATAGAGATACAAATCAAAGTTTATTGCCTTTAATCAACAGGTCACTCAAGTTCAGAGTCGGTAAACTTTATGAGAATGTTGAGTTACAATACAAGGCTCAACAAGTAAGTGAACTACATGCGTGGACGGTGCTCAAGAGATCTAAAAAGAGATGAAGTGATTGTAGAAGTAAGAGTGAATGACAAATAAACGAGATAAAAGGGGACTGAGCAAGAGTAAGTGAAAGAGACGGATATGGTGTACGGGAGAAGCGTGGGTGAGAGAGGAGGCAGAAAATCAAAAGATACGGATTTATAGAAATAAATAGAAGTAGGTCTAAATCCATTAGGAAATAATTCACAAAATATATTTGTTTTACAGAAACATTAAAGAGATAGTAGCTAAACCTTTCTTTTCTATCGCACTATTGCTTGTATGTCCATGTACTCGCCTGCATGGCTAGTTTGCACGTTTAGTGAGTGTATGGTTTGTTTCATGAGTATTGTTGCATGACTTTTACCTATATGGTACACAGATTAACAATCTCCTTGTTCCCTACATCCTTCTAGGATACGTGGCGTAACAGGCAATTTTGTCACCACAGCAAGACCGCTAACACTACAAACAAACCAGTCATATCAATTAACAAACTGGTACGTAGACACTTCATGATTTTACATTGGGGTTTTTGTAATAGTGAACTATTTGGACTTATAATTATGTCACAAAAATATGATATGCGTTTGTAATAATGAACAATTTGTACTAAAGTTGTCACAGAAATGATGATAACAGTTTCAATTTAACTCAGATTTAGCATGTTTATTACAAGTGTCACATTTTAAAGTGTTGAATTCTCATTAGGTCACGCCTAAGTTTTTACCGAATTTCCGAAATCCATGTTGGATAAGTGAACCAGGAAACACCACCCTGTGTCTGCCCTACTACTACATCGCAGGTATGCAGTACTTAGATGTTGTGTTAACACTGTTGTTTATCGTTAACACTGTTGTTTATTGTTAGCACTGTTGATATTTAGCAGCTGTGTATCATTTAATGAGTTTTTAAAAGCGAGACCCAATGGTCGCAACTAACTATGGCGTGTGTAAACTACTTGCAAAAGTGGTAAAGTATAATCGCCCCGACTCCACACATAGGGTTTTCCTACTCAAATCTCCTTGTATATTCCTGTCTGAATGCCAAATGTTGTGTTGTAACGTATAATACCATTTGTCAGGTTCCCCCAAGTCGGGCACAACAGATCTGCATAAACGTGTCAGTTCCCATCCCTTGATAGTCTACTCACCTATCATTGTCAGGTTTCCCCAAGTCGGGCACAACAGATCTGCATAAACGTGTCAGTTCCCGTCCCTTGATAGTCTACTCACCTATCATTGTCAGGTTTCCCCAAGTCGGGCACAACAGATCTGCATAAACGTGTCAGTTCCCATCCCTTGATAGTCTATTCACCTATCAAAGAGCCACACTACATCACAAGGAAACTTTTCAAAGAGAACTGCTCCAAGAAAAACTTGCAGCACGGTGAGTTATTGCCACTAAGTTATTTCCCCTTACTTAAACAGTTGACCCTTGTGAAATTCGCTTTAACTTCCTAATCAGTCGTCAGAAGCGTAACTGGGTTTTCCCGCGCCCTAGGCTAATTTATTTTTGGCGCGCTTGACAAATGGATATAAAATAATCCAAAAGGTAGGAAAATTCAAAATATCAACAAATTGAAGGATTAGCCCTCGGCCCAGAGGCGTCACTAGGGTTGGTGTCACCCGGGGCGGTAGCTCATGGTGTCACCCCTTCACGACTGAAGGGGCCATCCGTAAATGACGTCACGCGAGGATGCCGAATTTTACCGCACCCTCCCCCAGCTTCATACTTATACCCCCACCCCTTTTCACGATATGACATCACAAAGCTTTGATACCCCCCCCCCAAGCCGTATTTTCTAAATAAAAATTAGCATGTTGCAAATTATGTTTTGTCATTTAAATATGTATTTAGGGTAAGTCTGCGCTCTGATGTCGTAAAATGCGTGCAGCCATCGATAACGTCATTAAATAAACGGTAAACAATCAAATATTTCAGTTGAACTTTTATTTAAAGTTGCGCGTTTTTTTATGTGACGTCACATTTTTTAGCCCCACCCCCTCGTCACACATCGTCACCGATGCGTGACCCCAAAACCCTATTACGGATTAAAAGGGGGGTGCTGAACGGGCTAAAGCCAGGGGCCACCAATAATTTAAGGTCCCCCAAACTTATAGTGTATAATAAAGATGCAGGCAAATGTTTGTATGAATCACTGAAAATGCCTTGGGCATTCATACGACAATGCTGCAAATATGAGTAGGAAGTATAACGGAAACTAGGCTATTCTTTGTGAGAAGTGCAGTGTTGCTCATTATGTGCCGTGCACAGCTCATTGCCTTAATTTGGTTGGGAAACGTGCAGCAGGTTGTCCTGATGCAGTCAGATTTTTTAGTCTTCTGCAAAAATTTTTATACCCGGCTTGTTGCATCTACTCATCGTTGGCAGGTACTTCAAAAACACATGAAATTGATACATGTTAACAAAGCCTTGTGTGACACAAGATGGTCAGCCTGACATGATGCAGTAAGGTCTGTTAATAACTTGTACCATGCGAATTTCGCAGCGCTGGAAGAATTAGCAACAAACGAAAATCAGACACGTGACTGTCTACTTGAAGCAGAAGGATTTCTAAAGGAACTTAAACAACTGGAAGTCGCTATTTTACTTGAAATTCGGGAAACAATTTTAGAAAGGAAGTTTCTAATTGAGTTTGTTAAAAGGCAGCATTCTTAATTTGATTCCTATGAAGACAAAGTAAAGGACAAGTCCGTGGTAAAAAGAGTATGAATAATCTTCAATGCTATCAACAACAAAAAAGAGAGAGAAAAGGGCGTCAGTTTGATAAAGGGACATCACCAAAACAGTATTCTCCCCGAGACAAAAGTTTCAAGGTTGAGGTATTTCTGGTAATCATTGACAAACTTTCTTGAGCCCTACAACATCGGTCAGGCCCATATAAAGACATACATGAGAAATTTGGCTTTCTTACAAACCTATCTGAGCTCAACAATTTCGCCATCCGATGGGCAGCAGCAAAAATATAATGGAAGAATATTCAAGTGATTTCGAAGACTGCTTACCTTCAGAATTAGTCCAATTTTCAAAACTCTTTAAAAAAAAGTTATTGTCTAGGCTCAAGGTAAGGAAAAGGAAGTACCCCAATGGCAAACTCAAAACACGTGCACAGAGCTAAACATTTTGCTGCTTTTGAATGAGCTAAATTTCTCACAGCTCTTTACAAATGTACACATCGCATCTATCTCTCAATGATGACATCAAACTGCAACTGAGAGCAATCCTTTTCAAAGTTTAAAAGAATATAAAATGAGTTAGAATTTGCATGGGACAGCAAAGACTGAATATGCTCTCTCTAATGAGCATTGAAAAGGAACTTGCAAGCTTACTTAGCTTTACTGACTTGATTGATAACTTCACCATGAGAAAAATTCGCAAACGAAAGTTGTAGGTTCAAATAATAATAATAATAATAATAATAATAATAATAATACATATTTTTAATGAAAGTTTCTATTTCAACTAGAGAAAACAATTCGTTACCCCATGAAAAAAAAGTTGTTTTTTTTTAAATTTAAAAATACGGAATAACGCATAATATCATTCTTTATGGGGAGCGTTCGTAACTACGAAACAGCGTAAGTCGGGATGGGACCGTCGTAACCGGCGGACTACCTGTATATAAACATGCATATTACGCCTTCAATAAATAAAAATTTAACAAAATATTAACTCAAAGACATTGAATTCATAATTTTCGTCTAGAAAAAACATCAACAAAGAAAATCCATCTTTTGATATTTTTAATTCTTTAAATGGGGGGGGGGATAAAAAATCTTATCCCCACTGTGATGGGGGGAGTCGTGAGGTGGGATTCGTCCATGGTGTCGGTGTGTCAAAGTCCAAATAGATTTATAAAATGTATATCTTTTAAAACATAAGATACTGCCTCTTTCATGTCCAGCCTTTTTTAGAGATCTCTCAGCTGCGACGTTTCTTTTCGTTTTTTTCCTAATTTGTTTTAATGTTTTTTGTGTGTTGGGACTGTTTTATTATTGAAAGTTAACTGATATTTTTTAATAAAAAGTTTTCGCATTTAACGTATTTCTTTGTATTTCTTAATTTCTTTCTAGATCAATAAAATGTGTCTTCATTTTTTTTTCTGACATAAAATCGTACACAGTAAAATTTTAGGCTCGGGTGTCACCCCCCTGATGGGTGTCACCCGGGGCGGCCCGCCCCCCTCGCCCCCCCCTAGTGATGCCACTGCCCTCGGCACCCATGGTAATTGCCCGGATGCCATGTCGTTGTTACGCCTCTGTCAGTCGTGGTAAACCTTTGTGATATTCTAACCTAATAACTTATATCCTAATTCTTGTGATATTTTATCATGTAATTCTAATCCTTGTGATATTCTAAACTTTATCCTAATCTTTGTGATATTCTAAACTTTATCCCAATCCTTATGATATTTTCAACTCTAATTCTAATCCATGTGATTTTTTAACCAATAATCTAAATTCTTGTGATATTTTAATTATAATCCTAATCCTAATAATAATTTAACATATAATCCTGATTCTTTTGATATATTAATCTTCAATCCTCATCCTTGCGATATTTTAAAGTATAATCCTTACCCTTAAGCTATTTTAAATTTTGTGCTTACAAATCTCTTTAGACCTTTGAGAATCCCGTCATAATATAATGTATCATTTCGTTATTGCATTAAGCTAAAAATTCTGCATAAAGTTAATTTCCTTTATTTAAATCCTTTATATTAACTCGTGGCGTCTGCTTGCTTTCTTTTTTGTCGCAAAAACTTTAGATCGATTTTTAACCCAATTTCCCGTATCCTATCGAGCTGAAATTTTGCAGGCAGACTCATAGTGACGATAAAAATGATGTATCAAAATTTCACATTGATCGAATGTACTGTAATTAAATTAATGCATTTTTAGATTATCTTTATATATCACTATGTAACATGTAAATGTTTATGCTAGTCTGTCGCGCGGTGCGTATCATATTGAACGCGCGGTGCGTATTATATTGTACATACTTTTATATTTTCCCGATTTGTAAATGTTTATGTTAGTCTGTCGCGCGGTGCGTACTACATCGAACATAATACTTTTAGCTCTCTCTCAAATATAAAGGATTTATAGGCTAGTAAAAATCTTTGGTTTTTATGGGATTTTTTTTAAATAAAGCATTAGCCAAAGGCCAATGTTGTTTACTTTCCCATAATATTTTAAGTGCAAAAATAATATTAAGAATTTTTTGAAAGGTTAATTTAAATATTTGCCTACCAGTACCAGCATAAGAACATTTTGAGATTTATCGCGAAAATATAAAATGCTAGCCGCACAATGCAGATATCTTTAAAATGTGTAAATTGTTGGTTGACAATTTAATAATGAATGAATTTTGTTTCAATTTTCCTGAAACCTTAACGTCCACGATTTTATTTATTTTTGCATTTTACAACTGTCTTTGATGAACCACGGGGGTTAAGGTCCTTTATATTCGACTTCAACTTTTACTAAGGGTGCCAGCGGTTTATAATATTGTACTTTGAATAACTGACACAAGTCCTCTTAAAAAAGAATGTTGTAAACTTAAATGCAGGCTTTATGCGACTGTGTATACAATAAATCAGCTCAT
>CALYLW010000079.1:1080163-1265163 GCA_944989445.1 Ampullaceana balthica
AATGGTGAGTGTTGGTGTCAATGGTGAGTGTTTGTGTCAATGGTGAGTGTTGGTGTCAATGGTGAGTGTTGGTGTCAATGGTGAGTGTTTGTGTCAATGGTGAGTGTTGGTGTCAATGGTGAGTGTTGGTGTCAATGGTGAGTGTTTGTGTCAATGGTGAGTGTTGGTGTCAATGGTGAGTGTTGGTGTCAATGGTGAGTGTTGGTGTCAATGGTGAGTGTTTGTGTCAATGGTGAGTGTTGGTGTCAATGGTGAGTGTTGGTGTCAATGGTGAGTGTTTGTGTCAATGGTGAGTGTTGGTGTCAATGGTGAGTGTTTGTGTCAATGGTGAGTGTTGGTTGCATGTCATTCAAAGCACCAGTTTCAATCACGAATGTGGAGTTGTTATTTTTTTGGGGGGTGGGGTGTGGGGGTGGTCTTAATTTGATGACGTTAACATTAAAAAAATTATTTATTATGGGGTCAAGAAACAAATCACATTAATCACGTGACTCTTCTATGTGTGCCAGAATGCACATGATCATGTAAACAAGATCATTGCAACTTCCAACAATCGATTAATAGCTCATAAGAAGACCCACCTATGAAAAAAGTCAAATACATTTGAAACGCAGTCTCTATCTATAATCTCACTTATTCATTTCGATTGAACTGAGCAACTCAGACTTTAAGCCATGCTGGTGTTGTCAAGGAATGTATATAACTGTATATAACTGTATATAACTGTATATAACTGTATATAACTGTATATAACTGTATATAACTGTGTATAACTGTGTATAACTGTATATAACTGTATATAACTGTATATAACTGTATATAACTGTATATAACTTATATAACTGTATATAACTGTATATAACTGTGTATAACTGTATATAACTGTATATAACTGTGTATAACTGTATATAACTGTATATAACTGTATATAACTGTATATAACTGAATATAACTGTGTATAACTGTGTATAACTGTATATAACTGTATATAACTGTATATAACTGTATATAACTGTATATAACTGTATATAACTTATATAACTGTATATAACTGTATATAACTGTATATAACTGTATATATATAACTGTATATAACTGTGTATAACTGTATATAACTGTATATAACTGTATATAACTGTATATAACTGTGTATAACTGTGTATAACTGTATATAACTGTATATAACTGTATATAACTGTATATAACTGTATATAACTGTATTTAACTGTGTATAACTGTGTATAACTGTGTATAACTGTGTAAAACTGTGTATAACTGTATATAACTGTGTATAACTGTGTATAACTGTATATAACTGTATATAACTGTATATAACTGTGTATAACTGTGTATAAATGTATATAACTGTATATAACTGTGTATAACTGTGTATAACTGTATATAACTGTATATAACTGTATATAACTGTATATAACTGTATATGACTGTATATAACTGTATATAACTGTATATAACTGTATATAACTGTATATAACTGTATATAACTGTATATAACTGTATATAACTGTATATAACTGTATATCTCTGTATATAACTGTATATAACTGTATATAACTGTATATAACTGTATATAACTGTATATAACTGTATATCTCTGTATATAACTGTATATAACTGTATATAACTGTATATAACTGTATATAACTGTATATCTCTGTATATAACTGTATATAACTGTATATAACTGTATATAACTGTATATCTCTGTATATAACTGTATATAACTGTATATAACTGTATATAACTGTATATAACTGACAATAGAATATAAAGAAAGTACAAAAGTAAGTTAATAAAATAATGTTGACTGTTTTTAAGATGATACCAAGGGTACATTTGTGAAGGTCGGTAGGTGCAGTCTAAAGGGGGGTGGGGGTGGGGGGGGGGAGATGGCTAAAATAGTTCATTTAATTCTTCTCTCTCCAGTGTGATAGTTGTGAAGTTCATTATATGAAGGGATGTGACATATGAGTAGACCTAAAGTACAAGTTTCGAGAGCCACAATACGTCGAGATTAAACATTGCGTGTTTCTCATCGGGACATTATTAATTTACTAGTTTATCACCCGTCAAAAAAAACGGAAGTTTTCAAAATAAATACACAACAGATTAAAAAATAACGTAATACAGAACTTTCATTTATTTTATTTATTTTTATTTGATTAATTTATTATCATATTGAACAATTTTATGCGGAACGTTCGAAAAGTGTTATTTTTGGTGCAGTAATTTGGTGCGCTGCTGTCTAAAATTAGAAAAGCATTACATTCCAACCATACATACAGAAGACGGGAATTATGTATATTGATTGGCGGAAAATTTTAAAAAGCTGAACATAAAGAGAACAACAAATCCCCCTTTCCTCTCTGCCTTAAATATATTTGACTGTTTTATGAAGGTCCCATCTGGTACAAAACTCAACTGAGTTATGGTAACGATTTTTTTATTTTCGCGACCTCAATCTTTATAATGTCTGAAGTATTTTTAACTAAACGATCAAAATTTGCGTCACAAAGAGCCTAATCCCATTAAAAGTGCTGAGTAAATAAGTAAAGATATATGTCAATAAAAAAAGGGCGATAGTCACGATCTTCTGATCAAACAAAATTTATCATGTTTTTTTTATTTGTATCGATTATTCCATTGTACACTTAATGCATTAGAAATCTATTAATAGCAAAGACGTATTTAGAACAAATAAGTGATAGTACATTATATTATCTAGTACAGACGCTCCTTCTATACAGAAGATTAATACATTTTCTTTTTAGCTTTGCATTTTGTCGGTTAAGTGGCGTATAGAACCAAACATAACTCACATAGAAATTCCCATTGTATACTGATTACATTTTAAAAGCTGCTTATAAAACAATCAAGTTCATTCACTTGCTACAACTAAGCGTAGGTTACTTTCTCTATTAGTACAGTTCCCTCTTGCCACTTGATAAAACAGTACTCCAGACAACTGTCACCCACGAGGAAAGCGTGGACATAAGCATTTGTTCAGTCATCCATGCTAGTAATGTAAAGGTCATTCTCAGAACTGTCTAACTATTACAATTATTAGAGACAGGGAGCAGCGATTGTCTCAAACAAACATAATTAATTTTCTTACCATTTAGTAAAACTCATCTTAAAATTAATTTAAAAAATCTTTTTTATCTCAGTAAACATGATGGAGCTCTTAGTTCCAATTTTAAATTTCTAATTGAACTCATTGAGACTAGTAAATCTATGTTTTTAACTACTAATTACCAAAATCATTCTTCTTCTATTTAGAGCCTACTCTGATTATTTAAATTTCAACGAAGACACGAGTCCAGAGGACTTCCACCGCAAGGTGTCGCTGTTTCTCACGTTCTACGGGGCCTGCCTGGAGTCCCATTCCATTCGTCACTGCGTTTATCATGTAAAAAATCATGAAAACTTTTTGGTAAGCACACACCTTCGTACAGATTTTATTACATTATATAGACACGAATGATTTGTCTCGGTGAAATGTCTGGTCATATAAAGAAGCTATAGTTAAATGAAAGCTCAGCTCTGAAAGAAGCAGTGGCGTAACTAGGGAAGGCTGGCCAGGAATTTAGCCATAGTCGTACACAAAAATCTCATAAGTTGAGGGAATCAGCCTCCCTTCAGTACAAAGCTGCAAGGCGTCACCCGGGACGGACCACAACTTCTCACTCATCACTATATAGAGGGAAGTTTGTTTTAAATTATACAGATTTATTTACCATACTGCAAGGCTAGAAACGTTTGAAGGTTTTATTGGTGAAACACGTATAATATATAAAGCAAGTTTCTGGAGGAACTCAATAGTACAGGATTCACTGTTTGCGACAACATCCGCCTACTACCATTAGCAATCAACAGTAAATTTGCAAATTTTGACTTTAATTGCACTATAACTAGTATTAGTAATAATTAGTAAGGCATCAAAATCATTTATTATAAGTGGAGCTCTTGGTATGATCTTAACCAAAGATTTCATTAGTTTTATTTTTACTTTCCGCAGAGTAGAGCTCGACTAGAAGTCGGTCTTTACCACGTGTACATTCGTGATTGGCTGGATAGGTTACCACGTGACAGATTTCTTTTCATACGACTGGAAGATTACAGCAGACATATTATCAGAACAATTCAAGGAGTTTTCCAGTTTCTTCAAATACGTAAGTTAGAACATGAATACAAGCATCTTTCAAAACTATTGATTCAAACCATTTAACTGTACCGTTATAGTACCAACATATGTGTCCCATTTAACTGTACCGTTATAGTACCAACATATGTGTCCCATTTAACTGTACCGTTATAGTACCAACATATGTGTCCCATTTAACTGTACCGTTATAGTACCAACATATGTGTCCCATTTAACTGTACCGTTATAGTACCAACATATGTGTCCCATTTAACTGTACCGTTATAGTACCAACATATGTGTCCCATTTAACTGTACCGTTATAGTACCAACATATGTGTCCCCATTTAACTGTACCGTTATAGTACCAACATATGTGTCCCATTTAACTGTACCGTTATAGTACCAACATATGTGTCCCATTTAACTGTACCGTTATAGTACCAACATATGTGTCCCATTTAACTGTACCGTTATAGTACCAACATATGTGTCCCATTTAACTGTACCGTTATAGTACCAACATATGTGTCCCATTTAACTGTACCGTTATAGTACCAACATATGTGTCCCATTTAACTGTACCGTTATAGTACCAACATATGTGTCCCATTTAACTGTACCGTTATAGTACCAACATATGTGTCCCATTTAACTGTACCGTTATAGTACCAACATATGTGTCCCATTTAACTGTACCGTTATAGTACCAACATATGTGTCCCATTTAACTGTACCGTTATAGTACCAACATATGTGTCCCATTTAACTGTACCGTTATAGTACCAACATATGTGTCCCCATTTAACTGTACCGTTATAGTACCAACATATGTGCCCCATTTAACTGTACCGTTATAGTACCAACATATGTGCCCCATTTAACTGTACCGTTATAGTACCAACATATGTGCCCCATTTAACTGTACCGTTATAGTACCAACATATGTGTCCCCATTTAACTGTACCGTTATAGTACCAACATATGTGTCCCATTTAACTGTACCGTTATAGTACCAACATATGTGTCCCATTTAACTGTACCGTTATAGTACCAACATATGTGTCCCATTTAACTGTACCGTTATAGTACCAACATATGTGTCCCATTTAACTGTACCGTTATAGTACCAACATATGTGTCCCATTTAACTGTACCGTTATAGTACCAACATATGTGTCCCATTTAACTGTACCGTTATAGTACCAACATATGTGTCCCATTTAACTGTACCGTTATAGTACCAACATATGTGTCCCATTTAACTGTACCGTTATAGTACCAACATATGTGTCCCATTTAACTGTACCGTTATAGTACCAACATATGTGTCCCATTTAACTGTACCGTTATAGTACCAACATATGTGTCCCATTTAACTGTACCGTTATAGTACCAACATATGTGTCCCATTTAACTGTACCGTTATAGTACCAACATATGTGTCCCATTTAACTGTACCGTTATAGTACCAACATATGTGTCCCATTTAACTGTACCGTTATAGTACCAACATATGTGTCCCATTTAACTGTACCGTTATAGTACCAACATATGTGTCCCATTTAACTGTACCGTTATAGTACCAACATATGTGTCCCATTTAACTGTACCGTTATAGTACCAACATATGTGTCCCATTTAACTGTACCGTTATAGTACCAACATATGTGTCCCCATTTAACTGTACCGTTATAGTACCAACATATGTGTCCCATTTAACTGTACCGTTATAGTACCAACATATGTGTCCCATTTAACTGTACCGTTATAGTACCAACATATGTGTCCCATTTAACTGTACCGTTATAGTACCAACATATGTGTCCCATTTAACTGTACCGTTATAGTACCAACATATGTGTCCCATTTAACTGTACCGTTATAGTACCAACATATGTGTCCCCATTTAACTGTACCGTTATAGTACCAACATATGTGTCCCCATTTAACTGTACCGTTATAGTACCAACATATGTGTCCCCATTTAACTGTACCGTTATAGTACCAACATATGTGTCCCATTTAACTGTACCGTTATAGTACCAACATATGTGTCCCATTTAACTGTACCGTTATAGTACCAACATATGTGTCCCATTTAACTGTACCGTTATAGTACCAACATATGTGTCCCATTTAACTGTACCGTTATAGTACCAACATATGTGTCCCATTTAACTGTACCGTTATAGTACCAACATATGTGTCCCATTTAACTGTACCGTTATAGTACCAACATATGTGTCCCATTTAACTGTACCGTTATAGTACCAACATATGTGTCCCATTTAACTGTACCGTTATAGTACCAACATATGTGTCCCATTTAACTGTACCGTTATAGTACCAACATATGTGTCCCATTTAACTGTACCGTTATAGTACCAACATATGTGTCCCATTTAACTGTACCGTTATAGTACCAACATATGTGTCCCATTTAACTGTACCGTTATAGTACCAACATATGTGTCCCATTTAACTGTACCGTTATAGTACCAACATATGTGTCCCATTTAACTGTACCGTTATAGTACCAACATATGTGTCCCATTTAACTGTACCGTTATAGTACCAACATATGTGTCCCATTTAACTGTACCGTTATAGTACCAACATATGTGTCCCCATTTAACTGTACCGTTATAGTACCAACATATGTGTCCCCATTTAACTGTACCGTTATAGTACCAACATATGTGCCCCATTTAACTGTACCGTTATAGTACCAACATATGTGCCCCATTTAACTGTACCGTTATAGTACCAACATATGTGTCCCATTTAACTGTACCGTTATAGTACCAACATATGTGTCCCATTTAACTGTACCGTTATAGTACCAACATATGTGTCCCATTTAACTGTACCGTTATAGTACCAACATATGTGTCCCATTTAACTGTACCGTTATAGTACCAACATATGTGTCCCATTTAACTGTACCGTTATAGTACCAACATATGTGTCCCATTTAACTGTACCGTTATAGTACCAACATATGTGTCCCATTTAACTGTACCGTTATAGTACCAACATATGTGTCCCATTTAACTGTACCGTTATAGTACCAACATATGTGTCCCATTTAACTGTACCGTTATAGTACCAACATATGTGTCCCATTTAACTGTACCGTTATAGTACCAACATATGTGTCCCATTTAACTGTACCGTTATAGTACCAACATATGTGTCCCATTTAACTGTACCGTTATAGTACCAACATATGTGTCCCATTTAACTGTACCGTTATAGTACCAACATATGTGTCCCATTTAACTGTACCGTTATAGTACCAACATATGTGTCCCATTTAACTGTACCGTTATAGTACCAACATATGTGTCCCATTTAACTGTACCGTTATAGTACCAACATATGTGTCCCATTTAACTGTACCGTTATAGTACCAACATATGTGTCCCATTTAACTGTACCGTTATAGTACCAACATATGTGTCCCATTTAACTGTACCGTTATAGTACCAACATATGTGTCCCATTTAACTGTACCGTTATAGTACCAACATATGTGTCCCATTTAACTGTACCGTTATAGTACCAACATATGTGTCCCATTTAACTGTACCGTTATAGTACCAACATATGTGTCCCATTTAACTGTACCGTTATAGTACCAACATATGTGTCCCATTTAACTGTACCGTTATAGTACCAACATATGTGCCCCATTTAACTGTACCGTTATAGTACCAACATATGTGCCCCATTTAACTGTACCGTTATAGTACCAACATATGTGCCCCATTTAACTGTACCGTTATAGTACCAACATATGTGCCCCATTTAACTGTACCGTTATAGTACCAACATATGTGCCCCATTTAACTGTACCGTTATAGTACCAACATATGTGTCCCATTTAACTGTACCGTTATAGTACCAACATATGTGTCCCATTTAACTGTACCGTTATAGTACCAACATATGTGTCCCATTTAACTGTACCGTTATAGTACCAACATATGTGTCCCATTTAACTGTACCGTTATAGTACCAACATATGTGTCCCATTTAACTGTACCGTTATAGTACCAAAATATGTGTCCCATTTATCTGTACCGTTATAGTACCAACATATGTGTCCCATTTAACTGTACCGTTATAGTACCAACATATGTGTCCCATTTAACTGTACCGTTATAGTACCAACATATGTGTCCCATTTAACTGTACCGTTATAGTACCAACATATGTGTCCCATTTAACTGTACCGTTATAGTACCAACATATGTGTCCCATTTAACTGTACCGTTATAGTACCAACATATGTGTCCCATTTAACTGTACCGTTATAGTACCAACATATGTGTCCCATTTAACTGTACCGTTATAGTACCAACATATGTGTCCCATTTAACTGTACCGTTATAGTACCAACATATGTGTCCCATTTAACTGTACCGTTATAGTACCAACATATGTGTCCCATTTAACTGTACCGTTATAGTACCAACATATGTGTCCCATTTAACTGTACCGTTATAGTACCAACATATGTGTCCCATTTAACTGTACCGTTATAGTACCAACATATGTGTCCCATTTAACTGTACCGTTATAGTACCAACATATGTGTCCCATTTAACTGTACCGTTATAGTACCAACATATGTGTCCCATTTAACTGTACCGTTATAGTACCAACATATGTGTCGTACAGTGAGTGGATGGTATATCATATGGGTCGTGCAGTGAGTGAATGGTATATCATATGGGTCGTACAGTGAGTGAATGGTATATCATATGGGTCGTACAGTGAGTGAATGGTATATCATATGGGTCGTACAGTGAGTGAATGGTATATCATATGGGTCGTACAGTGAGTGAATGGTATATCATATGGGTCGTACAGTGAGTGAATGGTATATCATATGGGTCGTACAGTGAGTGACTGGTATATCATATGGGTCGTACAGTGAGTGAATGGTATATTCCATTTTAGCATCAGAATATCATTAAACAAATCAAAGTTTCCGTGGTCGTGTGGAAGGCGTATAACTTATCATAATTTGTGTTTGATTTGAATCATACTTAGTACACATATTATCGTACATTTCAAGCAAACATTCATTTGATTCTGATTCATCGCGACGGACCTTCTTACTGAGTTTATTCTTAATCAGTGTTTAGAAGTTCTCACTCTTATGACGTCAACATCTAAGATGTTATTGTTGGTACCAGCTGGACCCCACAGTAGTTGACGATTGGAGAGTATTTAACACAGTAGTTGACGATTGGAGAGTATTTAACACAGTAGTTGACGATTGGAGAGTATTTAACACAGTAGTTGACGATTGGAGAGTATTTAACACAGTAGTTGACGATTGGAGAGTATTTAACACAGTAGTTGACGATTGGAGAGTATTTAACACAGTAGTTGACGATTGGAGAATATTTATTATGTGTGAACTTACTGATATTGTGGTCAGATGGTCTTTAATTTCTAAACCAATTTTGATCAGCTTAAACATGTTTATGAACAGGTCTCTATGTCATTATTACTGTTTGGGTTTTTCGGAAATTGCTCCTATTCGAAGCATTTTTTTTTATTGGTGGGAAAATCTCCCGTTAAATCTTTGAATTATATAAACATATAGGCAGTTTCCTGTCATTTTCTGAAGATTAAAAAAAAAGAAAGAATTAAAAGTTACTGTAATACTTACAAGGTAATGAACAAATTAAAGATTTTAACAATATCAAAATTAATTTCGGTGATTCTATTATGCTTAAAAAAATTTCATTAAAATTGTTATTTCTCTGTTCAGAGAGTTTAGTAACCTTTAAGTAGGTCTTTGTAATCAAACACCACAACAAGAAAACGAAAATACTTGTACTACTTGTAGTTTGTAGCGAAGTAAAAATCCCTTTGCTTCATGGCTACACAAATTTAAAGAATTATGTACGATTACATGCACACTGGACATCTTATGTTAATGTAGCTTTCTTTATAAAAATTACCGCTCTGTAAATTTTAATAAAATCTTAAAATAGAATGCAATTGTTCATACCTACTCTTGAGAAGTACTGAAAGTTGGATTCAAGTCAGGACATGTTTTAGATTAAGGGAAGTCCCTCAACTCCAAAATATTTATTTCCATTTGAACAACTTTGGGACATGAGGTGTTTATCCCTTTGTTGCACAATGTAGATTTAAAAAACTATCTAAATCGTCATTTGAAAGATAAAGCTAAAAATAAATTAAAGTTGGGAATTTTTTTGTTACTCTAGCCCAGCTTAGCCAGGATGCCATGGAAAAGATAAAAATGATATCTCGGGCGAATGTGGACAAACAGAAACACCTCAGAAAACCTATGTTGCCAGAGACCCAACAACTACTCACCAAATTTTATGATGTCCACAATGAAAAACTGGCCAAGTTGCTTGGCGAAGAGCGATTTACATGGAGAGATGTGATCAAGTCTGCATGACGTCACACAATTGATGTGTGACTTGAACCCTTACAATGTTTACATCAACGACATTCTATTTATCACTTTTATGTGTCATATATTTTTACACAAGGGCATTCTTTCTAATTCTACACATACATCTTTCTGTTTGTTGCATCTTACTGAGTTATCCCAAGAGACCCTTTATTACTTCAGCCTTGCACAAAGTTCCTAACACAGATTATGTTGTTTTGTGTACTTAATGAATGTAGTTCCTGTGCAAAAAGTATCATTAACTATTGAGGTGGTATTTTGTTTTAATCTTCCTTTAAAATTTACTGTAACTGTAAGTCTACCCTTTTGATATTAAAAATTAGAAAGAAAAACAAGTATAAAGTAGCCTTAAAATTATTTTAAAAAATTGTTTCTCTCTGTCATTTTGCAAAGCTAAAATTATTAAAATATATCTGATCCATTACATTTGATGCAAACGGGTCAAACACAATAGCCAATATATTTCTACTAAGAAGATTAAAGATCATTTAAGTCATTGAAAGTTAAATTACTAATTTAAGTCTTTTTACGACTTTTGAAAAGGGAGTTGAAACAGAAAATAAAATTGAAACATCTATAAAAATATAGGATAGTTGAGTTTATTACACATTTGATAGGAATTATTTCACACCACAGAGTTTTCTACCTTTCTGCCTTTGAAACTTTCAATGATAATCCTACATTTCATTGCATTCATATTGTCCTGGAGAGAAATAATTTATTACATTATACTTAAAATAATTTATTTTTTATTATTTACTTCACAATATTCAATACTTCCTATATAAAAAGTATAATTACATAGACATTAAGTTGATATTTCTTTCATCTTCAACATTTTCATATCGTTCTGATTTTATAACATGTTAAATTTCATTTCAGTTCACCAAACATGCATTTATGAATGTTGAAACAATTTTTTGTTGGATATTTAAACAGCTAAATAAATTCATTAACTCATGTGCCATACATAGATTTATATGATGTTGATAAAATCTTTACCTAATAAATATTTTGATAGAATGAAGAGTTAATTGAATGCTAATATAGAAAACACTTTTATAATTCATATCATTATGAATACTTGACATATATAATTTACTTTGGATATAATAGATTGTTGTTTTTTCAAAATAATACTTTTTAAGAAATTGTCTTTACTTGCAAATTTTGTTTTGACTTTCACTCATTTTCTTTGATATAACCCACTTTATAACTATAAAAATAAGTTTTTATATGTAAACAAAGGCCCAGATGTAAAATAATGCAAAACAAAATAAATAAATAAATAGTGCCAGCATTGGGAGTACCAACATCGTGAGTGCCAACATCGGGAGTACCAACATTAGGAGTACCAACATTAGGAGTACCAACATTAGGAGTGCCAACATTAGGAGTACCAACATTAGGAGTACCAACATTAGGAGTGCCAACATTGGGAGTACCAACATTAGGAGTACCAACATTAGGAGTACCAACATTAGGAGTACCAACATCGGGAGTACCAACATTAGGAGTACCAACATTAGGAGTACCAACATTAGGAGTACCAACATTAGGAGTACCAACATTAGGAGTACCAACATTAGGAGTACCAACATTGGGAGTACCAACATTGGGAGTACCAACATTAGGAGTACCAACATTAGGAGTACCAACATTAGGAGTACCAACATTAGGAGTACCAACATTGGGAGTACCAACATTGGGAGTACCAACATTGGGAGTACCAACATTGGGAGTACCAACATTAGGAGTACCAACATTGGGAGTACCAACATTGGGAGTACCAACATTGAGAGTACCAACATTGAGAGTACCAACATTGAGAGTACCAACATTGGGAGTACCAACATTGAGAGTACCAACATTGAGAGTACCAACATTGAGAGTACCAACATTGAGAGTACCAACATTGAGAGAACCAACATTGAGAGTACCAACATTGAGAGTACCAACATTGGGAGTACCAACATTGGGAGTACCAACATTGGGAGTACCAACATCGTGAGTACCAACATTGGGAGTACCAACATTGGGAGTACCAACATTGGGAGTACCAACATTAGGAGTACCAACATTAGGAGTACCAACATTGGGAGTACCAACATTGGGAGTACCAACATTGGGAGTACCAACATTGGGAGTACCAACATTGGGAGTACCAACATTGGGAGTACCAACATTAGGAGTACCAACATTAGGAGTACCAACATTGGGAGTACCAACATTGGGAGTACCAACATTGGGAGTACCAACATTAGGAGTACCAACATTAGGAGTACCAACATTGGGAGTACCAACATTAGGAGTACCAACATTGGGAGTACCAACATTGGGAGTACCAACATTAGGAGTACCAACATTGGGAGTACCAACATTAGGAGTACCAACATTAGGAGTACCAACATTAGGAGTACCAACATTAGGAGTACCAACATTAGGAGTACCAACATTAGGAGTACCAACATTAGGAGTACCAACATTAGGAGTACCAACATTGGGAGTACCAACATTAGGAGTACCAACATTAGGAGTACCAACATTGGGAGTACCAACATTGGGAGTACCAACATTGGGAGTACCAACATTAGGAGTACCAACATTAGGAGTACCAACATTGGGAGTACCAACATTGGGAGTACCAACATTGGGAGTACCAACATTAGGAGTACCAACATTAGGAGTACCAACATTGGGAGTACCAACATTAGGAGTACCAACATTGGGAGTACCAACATTGGGAGTACCAACATTAGGAGTACCAACATTGGGAGTACCAACATTGGGAGTACCAACATTGGGAGTACCAACATTGGGAGTACCAACATTGGGAGTACCAACATTGGGAGTACCAACATTAGGAGTACCAACAATGGGAGTACCAACATTGGGAGTACCAACAATGGGAGTACCAACAATGGGAGTGACAACATTGGGAGTACCAACATTGGGAGTACCAACATTGGGAGTACCAACATTAGGAGTACCAACATTGGGAGTACCAACATTGGGAGTACCAACATTAGGAGTACCAACATTAGGAGTACCAACATTAGGAGTACCAACATTGGGAGTACCAACATTAGGAGTACCAACATTAGGAGTACCAACATTGGGAGTACCAACATTGGGAGTACCAACATTAGGAGTACCAACATTAGGAGTACCAACATTGGGAGTACCAACATTGGGAGTACCAACATTGGGAGTACCAACATTGGGAGTACCAACATTGGGAGTACCAACATTAGGAGTACCAACAATGGGAGTACCAACATTGGGAGTACCAACAATGGGAGTACCAACAATGGGAGTGACAACATTGGGAGTACCAACATTAGGAGTACCAACATTAGGAGTACCAACATTAGGAGTACCAACATTAGGAGTACCAACATCGTGAGTACCAACATTAGGAGTACCAACATTAGGAGTACCAACAATGGGAGTACCAACATTGGGAGTACCAACATTAGGAGTACCAACATCGTGAGTACCAACATTAGGAGTACCAACATTAGGAGTACCAACAATGGGAGTACCAACATCGTGAGTACCAACATTAGGAGTACCAACATTAGGAGTACCAACATTAGGAGTACCAACATTAGGAGTACCAACATTAGGAGTACCAACATCGTGAGTACCAACATTAGGAGTACCAACATCAGGAGTACCAACATCAGGAGTACCAACATCAGGAGTACCAACATCAGGAGTACCAACAATGGGAGTACCAACATCGTGAGTACCAACATCGTGAGTACCAACATTAGGAGTACCAACATTAGGAGTACCAACATTAGGAGTACCAACATCGTGAGTACCAACATTAGGAGTACCAACATCAGGAGTACCAACATCAGGAGTACCAACAATGGGAGTACCAACAATGGGAGTGACAACATTGGGAGTACCAACATTGGGAGTACCAACATTAGGAGTACCAACATCGTGAGTACCAACATTAGGAGTACCAACATTAGGAGTACCAACATTAGGAGTACCAACAATGGGAGTGACAACATTGGGAGTACCAACATTGGGAGTACCAACATTAGGAGTACCAACATTGGGAGTACCAACATTGGGAGTACCAACATTGGGAGTACCAACATTGGGAGTACCAACATTAGGAGTACCAACATTGGGAGTACCAACATTAGGAGTACCAACATTGGGAGTACCAACATTGGGAGTACCAACATTGGGAGTACCAACATTAGGAGTACCAACATTGGGAGTACCAACATTGGGAGTACCAACATTGGGAGTACCAACATTAGGAGTACCAACATTGGGAGTACCAACATTGGGAGTACCAACATTGGGAGTACCAACATTAGGAGTACCAACATTGGGAGTACCAACATTAGGAGTACCAACATTGGGAGTGCAAACATTGGGAGTACCAACATTGGGAGTAACAACATTAGGAGTACCAACATTAGGAGTACCAACATTGGGAGTACCAACATTAGGAGTACCAACATTGGGAGTACCAACATTGGGAGTACCAACATTGGGAGTACCAACATTGGGAGTAACAACATTAGGAGTACCAACATTAGGAGTACCAACATTGGGAGTACCAACATTAGGAGTACCAACATTGGGAGTACCAACATTGGGAGTAACAACATTAGGAGTACCAACATTGGGAGTACCAACATTAGGAGTACCAACATTGGGAGTACCAACATTGGGAGTACCAACATTAGGAGTACCAACATTGGGAGTACCAACATTGGGAGTACCAACATTAGGAGTACCAACATTGGGAGTACCAACATTGGGAGTACCAACATTGGGAGTACCAACATTAGGAGTACCAACATTGGGAGTACCAACATTGGGAGTACCAACATTGGGAGTACCAACATTAGGAGTACCAACATTGGGAGTACCAACATTGGGAGTACCAACATTAGGAGTACCAACATTGGGAGTGCAAACATTGGGAGTACCAACATTGGGAGTGCAAACATCGGGAGTCAGGAGGAATTAAATAGTTAAAGATGTCTATGAGATGTAATTTAAAGCAACAATTTCTCATCAAAACCATTCACACGGGATGATCTAACTTTTAAAATGACTTTAATGTAATTATAGAGAGCACAATAAGTGTAAATAAACTAAGCATTTGTGTACATGATTTTAATATGAATGTTAAACCAATTTTTAAATGAACATTCTGGCCGTGATCAATCCTGTCTACACAACAGAAGTGTCCTCATTTGCTTACTCTACCCACGTTCTAGTATCCACTGTGCTGTTGATGACCATCGTTCCTGTCTACACAATGCAATACATGTAATTAGTTTGCCCAATCGTGTCCAGTATCCAGAGTGCCAATAATAATTCTTTGTTTATACCTGTCGTTGTTTGTGTATGTGTCAGAAAAGCATTTTTAATCTGATTCTAATTTGCTGGACTTCTAACTGACTTGATTATTTCAGAGGCCTCACTAGGGTTGGTGTCACCCGGTGCGGTAGCTCATGGTGTCACCCCCTCATGACTTTCCCCATAGAACACCTCTGATTCTGCCAGTGCCAAATAATTGGGAAAATTACAGAATGTTACACTTTGGTGACACCCCTTGTGATGGTGTCACCCCTTGTGATGGTGTCACCCCTTGTGATGGTGTCATCCCTTGTGATGGTGTCACCCCTTGTGATGGTGTCATCCCTTGTGATGGTGTCACCCCTTGTGATGGTGTCACCCTTGTGATGGTGTCACCACTTGTGATGGTGTCACCCCTTGTGATGGTGTCACCCTTGTGATAGTGTCACCCCTTGTGATGGTGTCACTCCTTGTGATGGTGTCACCCCTTGTGATTGTGTCACCCTTGTGATAGTGTCACCCCTTGTGATTGTGTCACCCTGTGCAGTCCGTACCACTCACATCCCTCCCGGGTTAGTTTACCAACTTTCCTGACTACAATTACAAATGCCTAAAAAACAGGACCGAACAGCCTGTTCCACCTGGTTCTTGGAAACAGTGATACCATTATAAACCCACTATTACTGGGTTGTGAGACAGACTATGGCATGACTGGCACAATGTAACCAAACATTATTTTGGCAATGATCTTTTAACTTTTAATAATCTTCATCATCAATAAACAAAGGCAGTTCATTAACTGTTGACAAGAAATTAGAAGGATCATCCTGGTTTGTTTGTTCATTGATTTTCTGAGCTTTATCAGGGGCATTGTCATAACAGGCATCATTGAAGTCCTGGGGTATGTACAGCATCTCTGCCAGCTTAACGTCATCATAGTCCAGACCAGGTCGCACTAACCTTCGTTTGCTGAATGTCTGGAGAAATATTTCAACAAAAATTACAGTATTAAACTATCTGGAATTCTGAACTAATGTTGTAGAAAGTTTTACAAGATTTGATGTAAGAAAATTTAATACTTTTTTTACTCACTCTGCTCACACAATTGTGCACTTAAATAAAACTAAAGATATTAAGAAGTGACCTGATCACACAGTGAATTTTATGAACTCACTTACAAAAATCTGCCACATTTTTAATAACCAACTGAGGCAGCTATTAGTTTGTGATTCAAAGTATTTTGCTTTTTACATTAACCCTAATCATTTTGATAATATTACAATCACAATCATGTTTACTGCAAATTACTTGACTGTGTCTACTAAATGCCCTTACATGAAAGCTAAATCATTTGATAAGTCATTAAATATGAAATGAGCAACAAGTGTGGCATTAGAGTTGAATGATTAAGTTCGGGCCATATTGAATGATTAAGTTCAGGCCATATTGAATGATTAAGTTCAGGCCATATTGAATGATTAAGTTCAGGCCATATTGAATGATTAAGTTCAGGCCATATTGAATGATTAAGTTCAGGCCATATTGAATGATTAAGTTCAGGCCATATTGAATGATTAAGTTCAGGCCATATTGAATGATTAAGTTCAGACCATATTGAATGATTAAGTTCAGGTCATATTGAATGATTAAGTTCAGGCCATATTGAATGATTAAGTTCAGGCCATATTGAATGATTAAGTTCAGGCCATATTGAATGATTAAGTTCAGGCCATATTGAATGATTAAGTTCAGGTCATATTGAATGATTAAGTTCAGGCCATATTGAATGATTAAGTTCAGGCCATATTTACAACAATGTCACAACAAACCTTTCTGAATGCCATGCAGTGTACATGATCTTTTTTCTCATATTTCCATCTCATAAACCCAAGAGACTGTAGCGCCATTCTCCAGCTTTTCATCATTGGGGCATTACGATGTTGGCTAAATATATGTAGTTGGGTTAAAATATAATGCTCTAGAATACGCATTATCTAAAAACAATCAAAAAGCCTTTAAACAATTTAGCAAGAAAATCTGTTTTGCAAATTTTTTTCAAATCTGATGGTTTAATTTTGAGCACAAATTCGTTTTAACACAACTTTCAAAGCAAAGTCACTAATTATATTTAAAGAATGTTCAATAATTGTTAAAACCTTAGAAACATAAAAAATACATATTTTAACAATGACTTATTATAGTGTACTCCTTTAATGTAGATTTTACTACATGTAATGTGAACCAAAAAGTAATTTTTTATGATGTATTTTATAATTTACATTACATGTAGTTTTCTATTTATGGGCCCTTAATAATTAAACACATTAATTTATTTTAGAACAATTAAAATAGTAAAAATTTTCTTTTAAAAACTAATGCCTTGAAATACTGCTGGTTTGTTAAGCCTAGATAGAATATTTTACAAGTTAATGTCACAGTGCTCCCCAACTTTTTAAGTCATCGACCCTAGTATACTGCCATAGGGAGCGGTGACCAGATTTTTAAAAGAAATTTTGTTTTTAATTTTTTGTCCTCAACTATAATGATGGGGTAATTAAGAGTCCACTAACAATAACACCTGTGAGATCTGGGGTAATGGTCAGTCCCCTACTATAACTGACCTGTGACAGTTTGGGGTAATGGTTGACTCACTCACTACAACTGACCTGTGAGAGTCTGGGGTAATGACCAGTCCACTACTATAACTGACCTGTGAGAGTCTGGGGTAATGGTCAGTCCACTACTACAACTGACCTGTGAGAGTCTGGGGTAATGGTCAGTCCACTACTATAACTGACCTGTGAGAGTCTGGGGTAATGGTCAGTCCACTACAATAACTGACCTGTGAGAGTCTGGGGTAATGGTCAGTCCACTACTACAACTGACCTGTGAGAGTCTGGGGTAATGGTCAGTCCACTACTACAACTGAACTGTGAGAGTCTGGGGTAATGGTCAGTCCACTACTACAACTGACCTGTGAGAATCTGGGGTAATGGTCAGTCCACTACTACAACTGACCTGTGAGAGTCTGGGGTAATGGTCAATCCACTACTATAACTGACCTGTGAGAGTCTGTGGTAATGGTCAGTCCACTACTACAACTGACCTGTGATGGTCAGTCCACTACTATAACTGACCTGTGAGAGTCTGTGGTAATGGTCAGTCCACTACTACAACTGACCTGTGAGAGTCTGGGGTAATGGTCAGTCCACTACTACAACTGACCAGTGAGAGTCTGGGGTAATGGTCAGTCCACTACTACAACTGACTAGTGAGAGTCTGGGGTAATGTTCAGTCCACTACTATAACTGACCTGTGAGAGTCTGGGGTAAACACCAGTCCACTACTATAACTGACCTGTGAGAGTCTGGGGTAATGGTCAGTCCACTACTATAACTGACCTGTGAGAGTCTGTGGTAATGGTTAACTCACTCACTATAACTGACCTGTGAGAGGCTGGGGTAATGGTCGGTCCACTACTATAACTGACCCGTGAGAGTCTGGGGTAATGACCAGTCCACTACTATAACTGACCTGTGAGAGTCTGGGGTAATGGTCAGTCCACTACTACAACTGACCTGTGAGAGTCTGGGGTAATGGTCAGTCCACTACTACAACTGACTAGTGAGAGTCTGGGGTAATGGTCAGTCCACTACTATAACTGACCTGTGAGAGTCTGTGGTAATGGTTGACTCACTCACTATAACTGACCTGTGAGAGGCTGGGGTAATGGTCAGTCCACTACTATAACTGACCCGTGAGAGTCTGGGGTAATGAACAGTCCACTACTGTAACTGACCTGTGAGAGTCTGTGGTAATGGTCAGTCAACTACTACAACTGACCTGTGAGAGTCTGGGGTAATGGTCAGTCCACTACTACAACTGACGTATGAGAGTCTGGTGTAATGGTCAGTCCACTACAGCAACTGACCTGTGAGAGTCTTGGGTAATGGTCAGTCCACTACTACAACTGACCTGTGAGAGTCTGGGGTAATGGTCAGTCCACTATTATAACTGACCTGTGAGAGTCTGGGGTAATGGTTGACTCACTCACTATAACTGACCTGTGAGAGTCTGGGGTAATGACCAAGAGTAATCCATGAATGGCCAGCAGACTATGGGCAGTGACACAACATCGCCACCTCTGTAGCGGTGAGGGCAGATACTCCAACAGCAAAGAGAACACTACAACATGAAAACTGCCGGCTGGAAGCGCCCTGAGTGGGCTGGACAAGGTGTTCAGGTCAAAGGTCAGAGGGTCAGTGGGTGGCGGCAGTATGAGGGTGTCAAGCTGCAGGAAGTCACACTTGAGAACAGTCTGTGGGAAACAGGAATCAAAGTTTTTATGTGACACTTCACATGAGTCCATTTTCAGCTGTTTAAAATTTTTCAGGTCAAAAATATTGTTCAATAATCAGACTTCAAAATATGATTAACCTTATATAACAACAAATGACACAATTTCATTGGAACTTCTATTTCCACAAACTTCAAACCCTTATTTTAGTTTATTTTTTAACTGTTTATGAAATAGTTGCTAAATAGTTTCATGCTTCGGAAATGTTTAAAATAAAGATTTCAAGACTCACTGGTACAGCAATGTTTAAAGGCAAGATTTCAAGACTCACTGTTTGGTACAGCAATGTTTAAAGGCAAGATTTCAAGACTCACTGTTTGGTACAGCAATGTTTAAAGGCAAGATTTCAAGACTCACTGTTTGGTACAGCAATGTTTAAAGGCAAGATTTCAAGACTCACTGTTTGGTACAGCAATGTTTAAAGGGAAGATTTCAAGACTCACTGGTTGGTACAGCAATGTTTAAAGGGAAGATTTTAAGACTCACTGGTTGGTACGGCAATGTTTAAAGGGAAGATTTCAAGACTCACTGGTTCGTACAGCAATGTTTAAAGGGAAGATTTTAAGACTCACTGGTTGGTACAGCAATGTTTAAAGGGAAGATTTCAAGACTCACTGGTTGGTACAGCAATGTTTAAAGGGAAGATTTCAAGACTCACTGGTTGGTACAGCAATGTTTAAAGGGAAGATTTCAAGACTCACTGGTTGGTACAGCAATGTTTAAAGGGAAGATTTCAAGACTCACTGGTTGGTACAGCAATGTTTAAAGGCAAGATTTCAAGACTCACTGTTTGGTACAGCAATGTTTAAAGGCAAGATTTCAAGACTCACTGGAACAGCAATGTTTAAAGGCAAGATTTCAAGACTCACTGGTTGGTACAGCAATGCTTAAAGGGAAGATTTCAAGACTCACTGGTTGGTACAGCAATGTTTAAAGGCAAGATTTCAAGACTCACTGGTTGGTACAGCAATGTTTAAAGGCAAGATTTCAAGACTCACTGTTTGGTACAGCAATGTTTAAAGGCAAGATTTCAAGACTCACTGTTTGGTACAGCAATGTTTAAAGGCAAGATTTCAAGACTCACTGTTTGTTACAGCAATGTTTAAAGGCAAGATTTCAAGACTCACTGTTTGGAACATCAATGTTTAAAGGCAAGATTTCAAGACTCACTGTTTGGTACAGCAATGTTTAAAGGCAAGATTTCAAGACTCACTGTTTGGTACAGCAATTTTTAAAGGCAAGATTTCAAGACTCATTGGTTGGTACAGCAATGTTTAAAGGCAAGATTTCAAGACTCACTGGTTGGTACAGCAATGTTTAAAGGCAAGATTTCAAGACTCACTGTTTGGAACAGCAATGTTTAAAGGCAAGATTTCAAGACTCACTGTTTGGTACAGCAATGTTTAAAGGCAAGATTTCAAGACTCACTTGTTGGTACAGCAATGTTTAAAGGCAAGATTTCAAGACTCACTGGTAGGTACAGCAATGTTTAAAGGCAAGATTTCAAGACTCACTGGTTGGTACAGCAATGTTTAAAGGCAAGATTTCAAGACTCACTGGTAGGTACAGCAATGTTTAATGGCAAGATTTCAAGACTCACTGGTAGGTACAGCAATGTTTAAAGGCAAGATTTCAAGACTCACTGGTTGGTACAGCAATGTTTAAAGGCAAGATTTCAAGACTCACTGGTAGGTACAGCAATGTTTAAAGGCAAGATTTCAAGACTCACTGGTAGGTACAGCAATGTTTAAAGGCAAGATTTCAAGACTCACTGGTTGGTACAGCAATGTTTAAAGGCAAGATTTCAAGACTCACTGTTACAGCTGGGCTCAAGTCTATTCCCACAGCATCAAAGTCTTCACTGTCTAAGAACGGGTTGTAGCAGCTGCCCACATCCAGAAGTCGTATTTTACATGTAAATGGAATTGTTCTGAGGGAGAAATAAAGATACAAATAACAGTTTTATGTCGCTCACTCTAGATCCGTAGCTACTCTTCAACTTCACTTCACCAAATGCTTTGTAGTGAATTCCAAACTGTTTTATAATTAATTACAGTACATGAAAATTTAGCATGGTTTAGAAATCTTTTTTTTAAAAATCAAAACAAGAGTGAATAAGAGAATGATGAACGAGAGTCAGTTATTGATTAATGAGAGTCATAGATAAATAAGAGAATGCAGGACTAAACACAAACCATAGATAAGCATAGTACGCAATAATCTTCTGTATAGAAGGAGCGTCTGAAACAGATAAGATAAGATAAGAGAATGATGAACGAGAGTCAGTTATTGATTAATGAGAGTCATAGATAAATAAGAGAATGCAGGACTAAACACAAACCATAGATAAGCATAGTACGCAATAATCTTCTGTATAGAAGGAGCGTCTGAAACAGATAAGATAAGATAAGAGAATGATGAACGAGAGTCAGTTATTGATTAATGAGAGTCATGGATAAATAAGAGAATGATGAACGAGAATCAGTTATTGATTAATGAGAGTCATAGATAAATAAGAGAATGCAGGACTAAACACAAACCATAGATAAGCATAGTACGCAATAATCTTCTGAATAGAAGGAGCGTCTGAAACAGATAAGATAAGATAAGAGAATGATGAACGAGAGTCAGTTATTGATTAATGAGATTCATAGATACATAAGAGAATGCAGGACTAAACACAAACCATAGATAAGCATAGTACGCAATAATCTTCTGTATAGAAGGAGCGTCTGAAACAGATAAGATAAGATAAGATAAGAGAATGATGAACGAGAGTCAGTTATTGATTAATGAGATTCATAGATACATAAGAGTAAGAGGTTTAAACATGATGTAGTGATATCAACATTTGATTTGAAATTTGAATAGTAGAATAGTAAGATGTGAAAATTTAATTTACTAATCATAATCATAAAGAAAGTAATAATAGTAGTGTATATACATTTTATAATCTGCCAATGAGAAGTAAATTAAAATAAAATTCATTTGTAATTAGCTCCCTCCGCCACAACCTTCACCCACCTCACACATCGCTGTTTAAAAATGGCTAATAATATTATAGCTGCTCTCTGCTCTACGAATCACATGAAATTGGTGTGAAAATAAATGAAACGTACGTTCCAAATTATACCAAGGGGAAGTAGTCTGAGAGCACTATAAATGTCTTGATTATTTCCCGTTGCTGAGAGACCCCCAAACGGAATATCCTCGTGATGCTGTTACAGTTTAGTTACATAATCGATTCAATATCTCATTCATATTGCTCACAGCTTTATAGTTTTAAATACCATGTGATATAATTAAGATTAGTGATGCCTGGGGTAAGAAAATATTTTTTTGCGCCCACTTCTCAGAAGAAAAAAATTAATTAAAAATTAGATTAAAAGTAAAATAAACAACAATCCAATGTTACTACATAGTTATGTAAGTTATGTATATTTCATGGTTTAATATAAATTTACATGATAAATATGTCTACCAAACTTGTAGAAACGGATTGGTTTACAGAAAGGAGGGGGGAAATGAGCACAAGTCCCTACCAAAACAAAGCTCAGAAAAACAGAATCGGCGTGACAGAATTTTCAATTTTAAAACCAACTTGTTAAAGGCAACAGTATTATTACATATTACATAAATTGACAAAAAAGTTAACACCAATATATCGTCTATTTTTAAACCTTAAAATTGATTTTATTGACAAAAATTGATGTCCAGTTTTATCCATTTAAAAGGTTAATCGCAGTGTAAGTCTGCATACTGACAAAACATAAACAATCAGCATTTAATTTGTATTGCTATTCAATGGTGGAGGTAAATCAACAACATTTGTATTAGCAAATTTACTCTCTCTCTCTCTCTCTATATATATATATATATATATATACAGACACACACAACACCAACAACTTTCGTTTGCAGAATATATTATCACTATAATTTTTAACCACCGATGGAACGCTAACATGGCTTGACTTTAAAGTACTAATCTTGAGTTACATTGAAATCTGACAATATTTTGTGATGTCCAAGTTCTGACCCCGGGTCTAACCTGTGTATCGTCTGCCTTAAGAAAAGCAATCCAATTAGCTTCTTTAAAATAAATACATTGATTACTGTAAAAGTTTAATCGCTTCCAAGTTAAGTCTGCAAACTTGAGGGGTGGGTGTGACAAAACTGGGTGAGTAGGGATGGGCTGGGAGGGGGCGGAAGGGGCAGGTGGAAAGCCATTTAAAATAACGCTGCTATTTGTTGACCGACGCGGACACTATTTTCTTTTCATTTATTTTGGCAGGACCGGGCGGCCCGGGCTAGTTTTGTCTCCCCTGGTAAATGTGTACAATCAATATTAAAGGGGGACCAGCCCACACCGAAAGGGAGGGGGGAGGGAGACGGCCGTGGGTGATCTCCCTTTGTTGACACAAGGACAAAGTACTCGAGTTAACTGTCAATAACAATTAGCACAAAGTTTGGGGTGGAATTTCTTCTTTTAACAAATACGCCACACCCCCCTTGCCCTCAAAACACCCCACCATCAGATGTTGTAAAGCAGCCCCCCCCCCACCGTTACAGAACGATCCCCTGACAAGTTGCCGGGTCTATTAACCCGATGTGGCAGCAAATTAAAGGCGAGTTTTTGTTGAGACTGGCCGCCCTGATGCGGTGGTGTTTGGGCGACGTGTGACAGTCCAAGAACTACACTAACATGGTCACATGGGCGGAACGGAAACCGGTGGCCACTAACAGGGTCACATGGGCGGCACGATGCGGTGGCCACCAACAGGGTCACATGGGCGGCCCGGGGGCGGGTGGCCACCAACAGGGTCACATGGGCGGCACGGGGGAGGGTGGCCACTGTTTGCTGGACCTCGTCGTTGTCCTCTGTCAATTGAATTTACCTTCGACTCAAACTTAAATCAACTTTAAAAACACATCAATTAAATTTTGTATTTTCAACTGGGGAAGGGATAGGTAGGAGGGGGGACGTTGAAATGAAGAAAAACATGGCTGATGGGAAATTTTAACTTTAAACACAAGTATTCTTAGGAAGTTATACAATTATTATTATTATTGAAACCAGCAAGGATGGCAGTCAGCAAGCTAATCAGCTGGTTAGTGGTGACTCTGGTATCACTTGAAGGATAAAAGCTTAAGGCATCTCACGACTGTCACGACACACTTATTTTACGACACATTTACTTGACGACACATTCACTTGACGACACATTCACTTGACGACACATTCATTTTACGACACATTCACTTGACGACACATTCATTTTACGACACGGTCACTTTACGACACGAGTCACTGTACGACACACTCAATTTACGACGGTCAGTTTACGACACACTCATTTTACGACACACTTATTTTACGACACAATCACTTTACGACACACTCATTTTACGATACAGTCACTTTACGACACAATCATTTCATGACACAGTCACTTTACGACACAATCACTTCACGGCTCACTTCACGAAAGTCACCTCACAATACAATCACTTCAAGTTCAAGAAACAATCACTTATAGATAAAATCACCGCTTTCCCCCCAATAATCCCTTTAATGCCTATGCATATATATTAGTAACAAAACAGAGAAACAGACCGATGAATACATCTTATCTTATCTTATCTGTTTACAGACGCTCCTTCTATACAGAAGGTTATTGCGTCCTACGCTTATCTATGGTTTGTGTTTAGTCCTGCATTTTTATTAGAGATTTAAATGTTGATAAAGTGTTGGTTTTCCTGGATTCTTCAGGCAACCCATTCCACGCCCGAATTCCGGACGGGAAGAAGGAAAACTTGTATGTGTTTGTTCTTGCATACGGAATAAGAAAGGTGTTTTTATCCTTATGTCTATCTGAGGGTTGTATTAAGTTATCTTTGTGTTGTATTTCTAAATTAGAATTAATTGCTTTATGTATGATTACTACTTTGCTCTTGGTTCTTCTATCCTCTAGTGTTTCAAGGTTTAATGATTTAACTAATGGTGTTATTCTTGTCAGTTTCGAATATTCTCCAGTAATGAATCTGGCAGCTCTTTTTTGAATTTGTTCTAGTTTATCAATGTTTTCTTTGGTGGATGGGTCCCATACAGAAGATGCATATTCTAGTACAGGTCTCACCAAAGTGAGGTAGCATTTTAGTTTTATATCTCTATTACATTTGTTAAAGTTCCTTTTTATAAAGCCTAAGGTTTTGTTTGATTTTTTAATAACTTCATTGACATGGGGATTCCATGATAGTTTCTCATTTATTAAGACTCCTAAGTATTTTGCATCTTTAGTTTGGGTCAGTTCTTTTCCATGAATGTAATATTTTGAATTTATTTGTTTCTTTTTCTTTGTTACTCTTAACAGTTGACACTTTTCTGGGTGGAAAGACATACTCCAGTTAGTTTCCCATTTTATCAATTCATCTAAGTCTTTTTGTAAAATTTTGCTGTCTTGTTCTGATTTAATTGTTCTATAGATTATACAATCATCAGCAAATAACCTAACTTTTGTACCTGTTGAGATGTTGTTGGGTAAATCATTTATATAAATTAAAAAGAGTAAGGGACCTAGCACAGTTCCTTGTGGAACTCCTGAGTTAACCTTTATTGGTGCAGATTTAGATCCATTAATTATTACAGTTTGCTCCCTGCCCAAAAGGAAGTCTTGGATCCAGTGATGTAAGGAACCTGAGATTCCAAAGTAGTTAAGTTTTTTAAGTAAACTAAGGTGGTGAACTTTGTCAAATGCTTTTGAGAAGTCTAGTAATATTGTATCTATTTGATCATTTTTGTCCAAGCCTTTTGATAGTTCATCTATTAAACCTATTAATTGTGTTTCACATGATCTGTTTTTTCTAAAGCCGTGTTGATGTGGGCATAGGGCATTATATTTGTCAAGGTGGTTAACTATTCTACTATATATTATGTGTTCTAGTAATTTACAGGTGATACTAGTAAGTGATACAGGCCTGTAATTACCAGGGTCTGATTTATCCCCTTTCTTAAAGAGTGGAGTTACGTTAGCTAATTTCCAATCCTGGGGCACTTTACCCTGGTTTAGAGAGGCTTGAAAGAGAACTACAAGGATTGGGGACAGTTCATTGCTTAGTTCTTTTAATAATCTTGCAGGCAAATCATCTGGGCCAGTAGCTTTGTTTATTTTTAAGTTTTTTAGGAGTGAATGTATACCTATCTCATCTACAGTTATGTTACCTATTTCCTCCATTTTATTTAAATTTATTAAAACTTCCTTGTCGCCTGAGGCAGAAAAAGATGATGCAAAATATGTGTTAAGGATATTAGCTTTAGTTTCATTATCATTATAGGTTTTATTATTTGAGCCTTTTAGTGTGGCTATTCCTGAAGGTTCCATTTTTTTAGATTTGATAAAGGACCATAAGTTTTTATTGTTATCTTTGGTAATTACATTGTTTATATACTCATTTTGGAGGTTTCGACTAAGTTTTTGTGTCAAGTGTTTAATCTTTAAGTATTTTTTGTGTATCCTATATGAATAGGTAGCTTTATATTTCTTAAATAAGTTCTCTTTTAGTTTGCATTGCTTTTTCAATCTAGAATTGAACCAGCATTTGTTAATTTTATTTGATGTTAGTTTTGTTGGAACATTCTCATCCATTATAGTTTTTAGATTTGTACATGGATGAATCGATCAGCGGATATTATACCTATATGCCTCTAATATCGTATAATATTTGAGTTGTTCCCGAAATACTTTGACTGTTCAGAGAGCGTAACTGAAGACACCACGGGGAAGCAGGCGTGCGACACTTCATCCGTTTACCAGTACAAGTTACAAGACACGTTTGGAATCATCGAGGTAGGTAAGTAAACTTTCAGTTTTCGAGGGGCCGTCTGATGTGTTGATCAACAGGAACGTGCGATCTTGGTGTGTCTGTATGTAGATTTCCTCTCCGCCTGAATCCCTGTGTGAAATGTCTCACAGAATTGCTACCAAAGGCAAGACATCGAGGTTCTCGATAAGACCATCAAACTAATGTCAATACAACAGCAATATAAAAACACCGGGTGGTTTTAAACATAAAAATATCCTTAAGATACTCTTTGGGTTTGTATGTAGTTATAGTTGGCTCGGGTTATCACTTGGAAACGCACCTTTGTCCCGTTGTCCACTGTTTGTTGCAATAAACAACAATTTTAGATTTCTGAAAGATGTTAGCCTAACATCCAAAATTCCCGTGCACGTCATCGTGGATCGTTATAAAGTACGTAAGTATCGCTGTCTGCAATATTGGCAGAGTTGTTTACAATAACGTTATAAAATACGTAAGTATCGCTGTCTGCGATATTGGCAGAGTTGTTTACAATATCGTTATAAAGTACGTAAGTATCGCTGGCTGCGATATTGGCAGAGTTGTTTACAATATCGTTATAAAGTACGTAAGTATCGCTGTCTGCGATATTGGCAGAGTTGTTTACAATATCGTTATAAAGTACGTAAGTATAGCTGTATGCGATATTGGAAGAGTTGTTTACAATACCGTTATAAAGTACGTAAGTATCGCTGTCTGTGCTATTGGCAGAGTTGTTTAAAATATCGTTATTAAGCACGTAAGTATCGCTGTCTGCGCTATTGGCAGAGTTGTTTAACATAAATTACCGAAGCATACTAAAGATATTGACAATGAGGTACACTTGCTAGAAAGAGTATACCAAATCTACACAGGTTGATATAAAATAAGCATGTGCTCATTTGATGGACCAAACTTCACTAAATATGTAAGTTCTCATAAAAGGAAGCCCGTATCCTTTTATTTCCTGAGCCTCCAGCAGGCTTCAAGGCTCACTAACACACTTGGTCTCAAAGTAACTATATTCCCGCTCTCTCAGGACAGTCCAGACCATGGGACATGAGAGGCTCTATGTGACACATTACACAATTTTACCTTCCATTTGATTGTGATGGATACAAAACATGAGAAGCTCTGATACCTTCCATTGGATTATGGTGGATACAAGACATGAGAAGCTCTGATACCTTCCATTGGATTGTGGTGGATACAAGAAATGAGAAGTTCTGATACCTTCCATTGGATTGTGGTGGATACAAGACAGGAGAAGCTCTGATACCTTCCATTTGATTGTGGTGGATACAACACATGAGAAGCTCTGATACCTTCCATTCGATTATGGTGGATACAAGACATGAGAAGCCCTGATACCTTCCATTGGATTGTGGTGGATACAAGACACGAGAAGCTCTGATACCTTCCATTGGATTATGGTGGATACAAGACATGAGAAGTTCTGATACCTTCCATTGGATTGTGGTGGATACAAGACATAAGAAGCTCTGATGCCTTCCATTGGATTGTGATGGATACAAGACATGAGAAGCTCTGATACCTTCCATTGGATTGTGGTGTATACAAGACACCAGAAGCTCTGATACCTTCCATTGGATTGTGATGGATACAAGACATGAGAAGCTCTGATACCTTCCATTGGATTGTGATGGATACAAGACACGAGAAGCTCTGATACCATCCATTGGATTGTGATGGATACAAGACATGAGAAGCTCTGATACCTTCCATTGGATTGTGGTGGATACAAGACATAAGAAGCTCTGATACCTTCCATTGAATTGTGATGGATACAAGACATGAGAAGCTCTGATACCTTCCATTGGATTGTGATGGATACAAGACATAAGAAGCTCTGATACCTTCCATTCGATTGTAATGGATACAAGACATGAGAAGCTCTGATACCTTCCACTGGATTGTGGTGGATACAAGACATGAGAAGCTCTGATACCTTCCATTGGATTGTGATGGATACAAGACATGAGAAGCTCTGATACTTTCCATTGGATTATGGTGGATACAAGACACGAGAAGCTCTGATACCTTCCATTGGATTATGGTGGATACAAGACATGAGAAGTTCTGATACCTTCCATTGGAATGTGGTGGATACAAGACATGAGAAGCTCTGATACCTTCCATTGGATTGTGGTGGATACAAGACATGAGAAGCTCTGATACCTTCCATAGGATTGTGATGGATACAAGACATGAGAAGCTCTGATACCTTCCATTGGATTGTGGTGGATACAAGACATGAGAAGCTGTGATACCTTCCATTGGATTATGGTGGATACACGACATCAGAAGCTGTGATACCTTCCATTGGATTATGGTGGATACACGACATGAGAAGCCCTGATACCTTCCATTGGATTGTGATGGATACAATACATGAGAAGCTCTGATACCTTCCATTGGATTGTGGTGGATACAAGACGTGAGAAGCCCTGATACCTTCCATTGGATTGTGGTGGATACAAGACATGAGAAGCTCTGATACCTTCCATTGGATTGTGATGGATACAAGACATGAGAAGCTCTGATACCTTCCATTGGATTGTGGTGGATACAAGACATGAGAAGCTCTGATACCTTCCATTGGATTGTGATGGATACAAGACATGAGAAGTTCTGATACCTTCCATTGGATTGTGGTGGATACAAGACATGAGAAGCTGTGATACCTTCCATTGGATTGTGGTGGATACAAAACATGAGAAGCTCTGATACCTTCCATTGGATTGTGGTGGATACAAGACATGAGAAGCTCTGATACTTTCCATTGGATTATGGTGGATACAAGACATGAGAAGCTCTGATACCTTCCATTAGATTGTGGTGGATACAAGACACGAGAAGCTCTGATACCTTCCATTGGATTATGGTGGCTACAAGACATGAGAAGCTCTGATACCTTCCATTGGATTATGGTGGCTACAAGACATGAGAAGCTCTGATACCTTCCATTGGATTGTGGTGGATACAAGACATGAGAAGCTCTGATACCTTCCATTGGATTATGGTGGCTACAAGACACGAGAAGCTCTGATACCTTCCATTGGATTATGGTGGCTACAAGACATGAGAAGCTCTGATACCTTCCATTGGATTGTGGTGGATACAAGACATGAGAAGCTATGATACCTTCCATTAGATTGTGGTGGATACAAGACATGAGAAGCTCTGATACATACGATTGGATTGTGGTGGATACAAGACATGAGAAGCTGTGATACCTTCCATTGGATTATGGTGGATACACGACATGAGAAGCCCTGATACCTTCCATTGGATTGTGGTGGATACAAGACATGAGAAGCTTTGATACCTTCCATTGGATTGTGGTGGATACCAGACATGAGAAGCTGTGATACCTTCCATTGGATTGTGGTGGATACAAGACATGAGAAGCTCTGATACCTTCCATTGGATTGTGGTGGATACAACACATGAGAAGCTCTGATACCTTCCATTGGATTGTGGTGGATACAAGACATGAGAAGCTCTGATACCTTCCATTGGATTGTGATGGATACAAGACATGAGAAGCTCTGATACCTTCCATTGGATTGTGGTGGATACAAGACATGAGAAGCTGTGATACCTTCCATTGGATTGTGGTGGATACAAGACATGAGAAGCTCTGATACCTTCCATTGGATTGTGGTGGATACAAGACATGAGAAGCTCTGATACCTTCCATTGGATTGTGGTGGATACAAGACATGAGAAGGTGTGATACCTTCCATTGGATTGTGGTGGATAAAAGACATGAGAAGCTCTGATACCTTCCATTGGATTGAGGTGGATACAAGACATGAGAAGCTCTGATACCTTCCATTGGATTGTGGTGGATACAAGACATGAGAAGCTCTGATACTTTCAATTGGATTATGGTGGATACAAGACATGAGAAGCTCTGATACCTTCCATTGGATTATGGTGGATACAAGAAATGAGAAGTTCTGATACCTTCCATTGGATTGTGGTGGATACAAGACATGAGAAGCTCTGATACCTTCCATTCGATTATGGTGGATACAAGACATGAGAAGCCCTGATACCTTCCATTGGATTGTGGTGGATACAAGACACGAGAAGCTCTGATACCTTCCATTGGATTATGGTGGATACAAGACATGAGAAGTTCTGATACCTTCCATTGGATTGTGGTGGATACAAGACATGAGAAGCTCTGATGCCTTCCATTGGATTGTGATGGATACAAGACATGAGAAGCACTGATACCTTCCATTGGATTGTGGTGGATACAAGACACAAGAAGCTCTGATACCTTCCATTGGATTGTGGTGTATACAAGACACCAGAAGCTCTGATACCTTCCATTGGATTGTGATGGATACAAGAAATGAGAAGCTCTGATACCTTCCATTGGATTGTGATGGATACAAGACACGAGAAGCTCTGATACCGTCCATTGGATTGTGATGGATACAAGACATGAGAAGCTCTGATACCTTCCATTGAATTGTGATGGATACAAGACACGAGAAGCTCTGATACCTTCCATTGGATTGTGATGGATACAAGACATGAGAAGCTCTGATACCTTCCATTCGATTGTAATGGATACAAGACATGAGAAGCTCTGATACCTTCCACTGGATTGTGGTGGATACAAGACATGAGAAGCTCTGATACCTTCCATTGGATTGTGATGGATACAAGACATGAGTAGCTTTGATACCTTCCATTGGATTGTGATGGATACAAGACATGAGAAGATGATATACCTTCCATTCGATTGTGATGGATACAAGACATGAGAAGCTCTGATACCTTCCATTGGATTGTGGTGGATACAAGACATGAGAAGCTCTGATACCTTCCATTGGATTGTGATGGATACAAGACATGAGAAGCTCTGATACCTTCCATTGGATTGTGGTGGATACAAGACATGAGAAGCTGTGATACCTACCATTGGATTGTGGTGGATACAAGACATGAGAAGCTCTGATACCTTCCATTGGATTGTGGTGGATACAAGACATGAGAAGGTGTGATACCTTCCATTGGATTGTGGTGGATAAAAGACATAAGAAGCTCTGATACCTTCCATTGGATTGTGGTGGATACAAGACATGAGAAGCTCTGATACTTTCCATTGGATTATGGTGGATACAAGACATGAGAAGCTCTGATACCTTCCATTGGATTGTGATGGATACAAAATATGAGAAGCTCTGATACCTTCCATTGGATTGTGATGGATACAAGACATGAGAAGCTCTGATACCTTCCATTTGATTGTGGTGGATACAAGACATGAGAAGCTCTGATACCTTCCATTGGATTGTGATGGATACAAGACATGAGAAGCTCTGATACCTTCCATTGGATTGTGGTGGATACAAGACATGAGAAGCTGTGATACCTTCCATTGGATTGTGGTGGATACAAGACATGAGAAGCTCTGATACCTTCCATTGGATTGTGGTGGATACAAGACATGAGAAGCTATGATACCTTCCATTGGATTGTGGTGGATACAAGACATGAGAAGCTCTGATACCTTCCATTGGATTGTGGTGGATACAAGACATGAGAAGCTCTGATACTTTCCATTGGATTATGGTGGATACAAGACATGAGAAGCTCTGATACCTTCCATTGGATTGTGGTGGATACAAGACACGAGAAGCTCTGATACCTTCCATTGGATTATGGTGGATACAAGACATGAGAAGTTCTGATACCTTCCATTGGATTGTGGTGGATACAAGACATGAGAAGCTCTGATACCTTCCATTGGATTGTGGTGGATACAAGACATGAGAAGCTCTGATACCTTCCATTGGATTGTGGTGGATACAAGACATGAGAAGGTGTGATACCTTCCATTGGATTGTGGTGGATAAAAGACATGAGAAGCTCTGATACCTTCCATTGGATTGAGGTGGATACAAGACATGAGAAGCTCTGATACCTTCCATTGGATTGTGGTGGATACAAGACATGAGAAGCTCTGATACTTTCAATTGGATTATGGTGGATACAAGACATGAGAAGCTCTGATACCTTCCATTGGATTATGGTGGATACAAGAAATGAGAAGTTCTGATACCTTCCATTGGATTGTGTTGGATACAAGACATGAGAAGCTCTGATACCTTCCATTAGATTGTGGTGGATACAAGACATGAGAAGCTCTGATACCTTCCATTGGATCGTGGTGGATACAAGACATGAGAAGCTGTGATACCTTCCATTGGATTATGGTGGATACAAGACATGAGAAGGTGTGATACCTTCCATTGGATTGTGGTGGATACAAGACATGAGAAGCTCTGATACCTTCCATTGGATTGTGGTGGATACAAGACATGATAAGCTCTGATACCTTCCATTGGATTGTGGTGGATACAAGACATGAGAAGTACTGATACCTTCCATTGGAATGTGGTGGATACAAGACACAAGAAGCTCTGATACCTTCCATTGGATTGTGGTGGATACAAGACACAAGAAGTTCTGATACCTTCCATTGGATTGTGATGGATACAAGACATGAGAAGCTCCGATACCTTCCATTGGATTGTGATGGATACAAGACACGAGAAGCTCTGATTCCGTCCATTGGATTGTGATGGATACAAGACATGAGAAGCTCTGATACCTTCCATTGGATTGTAATGGATACAAGACACGAGAAGCTCTGATACCTTCCATTGGATTGTGATGGATACAAGACATAAGAAGCTCTGATAAGTTCCATTGGATTGTGATGGATACAAGACTTGAGAAGCTCTGATACCTTCCATTCGATTGTGATGGATACAAGACATGAGAAGCTCTGATACCTTCCATTGGATTGTGATGGATACAAGACATGAGAAGCTCTGATACCTTCCATTGGATTGTGGTGGATACAAGACATGAGAAGCCGTGATACCTTCCATTGGATTATGGTGGATACGAGACATGAGAAGCCCTGATACCTTCCATTGGATTGTGGTGGATACAAGACATGAGAAGCTCTGATACCTTCCATTGGATTGTGGTGGATACAAGACACGAGAAGCTCTGATACCTTCCATTGGATTATGGTGGATACAAGACATGAGAAGTTCTGATACCTTCCATTGGATTGTGGTGGATACAAGACATGAGAAGCTCTGATACCTTCCATTAGATTGTGGTGGATACAAGACATGAGAAGCTCTGATACCTTCCATTGGATTGTGGTGGATACAAGACATGAGAAGCGGTGATACCTTCCATTGGATTATGGTGGATACACGACATGAGAAGCCCTGATACCTTCCATTGGATTGTGGTGGATACAAGACATGAGAAGCTCTGATACCTTCCATTGGATTGGGGTGGATACAAGACATGAGAAGCCCTGATACCTTCCATTGGATTGTGGTGGATACAAGACATGAGAAGCTCTGATACCTTCCATTGGATTGTGATGGATACAAGACATGAGAAGCTCTGATACCTTATATTGGATTGTGGTGGATACAAGACATGAGAAGCTCTGATACCTTCCATTGGATTGTGGTGGATACAAGACATGAGAAGCTGTGATACCTTCCATTGGATTGTGGTGGATACAAGACATGAGAAGCTCTGATACCTTCCATTGGATTGTGGTGGATACAAGACATGAGAAGCTCTGATACTTTCCATTGGATTATGGTGGATACAAGACATGAGAAGCTCTGATACCTTCCATTAGATTGTGGTGGATACAAGACACGAGAAGCTCTGATACCTTCCATTGGATTATGGTGGATACAAGACATGAGAAGCTCTGATACCTTCCATTGGATTGTGGTGGATACAAAACATGAGAAGCTCTGATACCTTCCATTAGATTGTGGTGGATACAAGACATGAGAAGCTCTGATACCTTCCATTGGATTGTGGTGGATAGAAGACATGAGAAGCTGTGATACCTTCCATTGGATTATGGTGGATACACGACATGAGAAGCCCTGATACCTTCCATTGGATTGTGGTGGATACAAGACATGAGAAGCTTTGATACCTTCCATTGGATTGTGGTGGATACAAGACATGAGAAGCCCTGATACCTTCCATTGGATTGTGGTGGATACAAGACATGAGAAGCTCTGATACCTTCCATTGGATTGTGATGGATACAAGACATGAGAAGCTCTGATACCTTCCATTGGATTGTGGTGGATACAAGACATGAGAAGCTCTGATACCTTCCATTGGATTGTGATGGATACAAGACATGAGAAGCTCTGATACCTTCCATTGGATTGTGGTGGATACAAGACATGAGAAGCTGTGATACCTTCCATTGGATAGTGGTGGATACAAGACATGAGAAGCTCTGATACCTTCCATTGGATTGTGGTGGATACAAGACATGAGAAGGTGTGATACCTTCCATTGGATTGTGGTGGATACAAGACATGAGAAGGTGTGATACCTTCCATTGGATTGTGGTGGATAAAAGACATGAGAAGCTCTGATACCTTCCATTGGATTGAGGTGGATACAAGACATGAGAAGCTCTGATACCTTCCATTGGATTGTGGTGGATACAAGACATGAGAAGCTCTGATATTTTCCATTGGATTATGGTGGATACAAGACATGAGAAGCTCTGATACCTTCCATTAGATTGTGGTGGATACAAGACACGAGAAGCTCTGATACCTTCCATTGGATTATGGTGGATACAAGACATGAGAAGTTCTGATACCTTCCATTGGATTGTGGTGGATACAAGACATGAGAAGCTCTGATACCTTCCATTGGATTGTGGTGGATACAAGACATGAGAAGCTCTGATAACTTCCATTGCATTGTGGTGGATACAAGACATCAGAATCTCTGATACCTTCCATTGGATTGTGATGGATACAAGACATGAGAAGCTCTGATACCTTCCATTGGATTGTGGTGGATACAAGACATGAGAAGTACTGATACCTTCCATTGGACTGTGGTGGATACCAGACACAAGAAGCTCTGATACCTTCCATTGGATTGTGGTGGATACAAGACATGAGAAGTACTGATACCTTCCATTGGACTGTGGTGGATACCAGACACAAGAAGCTCTGATACCTTCCATTGGATTGTGGTGGATACAAGACATGAGAAGCTCTGATACCTTCCATTGGATTGTGATGGATACAAGACACGAGAAGCTCTGATACTGTCCATTGGATTGTGATGGATACAAGACATGAGAAGCTCTGATACCTTCCATTGGATTGTGATGGATACAAGACATGAGAAGCTCTGATACCTTCCATTGGATTGTGATGGATACAAGACATAAGAAGCTCTGATACCTTCCATTGGATTGTGATGGATACAAGACATGAGAAGCTCTGATACCTTCGATTGGATTGTGGTGGATACAAGACATGAGAAGCTCTGATACCTTCCATTGGATAGTGGTGGATACAAGACATGAGAAGCTCTGATACCTTCCATTGGATTGTGGTGGATACAAGACATGAGAAGCTCTGATACCTTTCATTGGATTGTGATGGATACAAGACATGAGAAGCTCTGATACCTTCCATTGGATTGTGATGGATACAAGACATGAGAAGCTCTGATACCTTCCATTGGATTGTGGTGGATACAAGACATGAGAAGCTGTCATACCTTCCATTGGATTGTGGTGGATACAAGACATGAGAAGCTCCGATACCTTCCATTGGATTGTGGTGGATACAAGACATGAGAAGCTCTGATACCTTCCATTGGATTGTGGTGGATACAAGACACCAGAATCTCTGATACCTTCCATTGGATTGTGGTGGATACAAGACACGAGAAGCTCTGATACCGTCCATTGGATTGTGATGGATACAAGACATGAGAAGCTCATATACCTTCCATTGGATTGTGGTGGATACAAGACATGGGAAGCTGTCATACCTTCCATTGGATTGTGGTGGATACAAGACATGAGAAGCTCCGATACCTTCCATTGGATTGTGGTGGATACAAGACATGAGAAGCTCTGATACCTTCCATTGGATTGTGGTGGATACAAGACACCAGAATCTCTGATACCTTCCATTGGATTGTGGTGGATACAAGACACGAGAAGCTCTGATACCGTCCATTGGATTGTGATGGATACAAGACATGAGAAGCTCTGATACCTTCCATTGGATTGTGATGGATACAAGACATGAGAAGCTCTGATACCTTCCATTGGATTGTGATGGATACAAGACATGAGACACTCTGATACCTTCCATTGGATTGAGGTGGATACAAGACATGAGAAGCTCTGATACCTTCCATTGGATTGTGATGGATACAAGACATGAGAAGCTCTGATACCTTCCATTGGATTTTGATGGATACAAGACATGAGAAGCTCTGATACCTTCCATTGGATTGTGATGGATACAAAACATGAGAAGCTCTGATACCTTCAATTGGATTGTGGTGGATACAAGACATGAGAAGCTCTGATACCTTCCATTGGATTGTGAAGGATACAAGACATGAGAAGCTCTGATACCTTCCATTGGATTGTGGTGGATACAAGACATGAGAAGCTGTGATACCTTCCATTGGATTGTGGTGGATACAAGACATGAGAAGCTCTGATACCTTCCATTGGCTTGTGGTGGATACAAGACATGAGAAGCTCTGATACCTTCCATTGGATTGTGGTGGATGCAAGACATGAGAAGGTGTGATACATTCCATTGGATTGTGGTGGATACAAGACATGAGAAGCTCTGATACCTTCCATTGGATTGAGGTGGATACAAGACATTAGAAGCTCTGATACCTTCCATTGGATTGTGATGGATACAAGACATGAGAAGCTCTGATACCTTCCATTGGATTGTGATGGATACAAGACATGAGAAGCTCTGATACCTTCCATTGGATTGTGGTGGATACAAGACATGAGAAGCTCTGATACCTTCCATTGGATTGTGGTGGATACAAGACATGAGAAGCTCTGATACCTTCCATTGGATTGTGGTGGATACAAGACATGAGAAGGTGTGATACCTTCCATTGGATTGTGGTGGATACAAGACATGAGAAGTTCTGATACCTTCCATTGGATTGTGGTGGATACCAGACACAAGAAGCTCTGATACCTTCCATTGGATTGTGGTGGATACAAGACATGAGAAGCTCTGATACCTTCCATTGGATTGTGATGGATACAAGACACGAGAAGCTCTGATACTGTCCATTGGATTGTGATGGATACAAGACATGAGAAGCTCTGATACCTTCCATTGGATTGTGATGGATACAAGACATGAGAAGCTCTGATACCTTCCATTGGATTGTGATGGATACAAGACATAAGAAGCTCTGATACCTTCCATTGGATTGTGATGGATACAAGACATGAGAAGCTCTGATACCTTCGATTGGATTGTGGTGGATACAAGACATGAGAAGCTCTGATACCTTCCATTGGATAGTGGTGGATACAAGACATGAGAAGCTCTGATACCTTCCATTGGATTGTGGTGGATACAAGACATGAGAAGTACTGATACCTTCCATTGGACTGTGGTGGATACCAGACACAAGAAGCTCTGATACCTTCCATTGGATTGTGGTGGATACAAGACATGAGAAGCTCTGATACCTTCCATTGGATTGTGATGGATACAAGACACGAGAAGCTCTGATACTGTCCATTGGATTGTGATGGATACAAGACATGAGAAGCTCTGATACCTTCCATTGGATTGTGATGGATACAAGACATGAGAAGCTCTGATACCTTCCATTGGATTGTGATGGATACAAGACATGAGAAGCTCTGATACCTTCGATTGGATTGTGGTGGATACAAGACATGAGAAGCTCTGATACCTTCCATTGGATAGTGGTGGATACAAGACATGAGAAGCTCTGATACCTTCCATTGGATTGTGGTGGATACAAGACATGAGAAGCTCTGATACCTTTCATTGGATTGTGATGGATACAAGACATGAGAAGCTCTGATACCTTCCATTGGATTGTGATGGATACAAGACATGAGAAGCTCTGATACCTTCCATTGGATTGTGGTGGATACAAGACATGAGAAGCTGTCATACCTTCCATTGGATTGTGGTGGATACAAGACATGAGAAGCTCCGATACCTTCCATTGGATTGTGGTGGATACAAGACATGAGAAGCTCTGATACCTTCCATTGGATTGTGGTGGATACAAGACACCAGAATCTCTGATACCTTCCATTGGATTGTGGTGGATACAAGACACGAGAAGCTCTGATACCGTCCATTGGATTGTGATGGATACAAGACATGAGAAGCTCTGATACCTTCCATTGGATTGTGGTGGATACAAGACATGGGAAGCTGTCATACCTTCCATTGGATTGTGGTGGATACAAGACATGAGAAGCTCCGATACCTTCCATTGGATTGTGGTGGATACAAGACATGAGAAGCTCTGATACCTTCCATTGGATTGTGGTGGATACAAGACACCAGAATCTCTGATACCTTCCATTGGATTGTGGTGGATACAAGACACGAGAAGCTCTGATACCGTCCATTGGATTGTGATGGATACAAGACATGAGAAGCTCTGATACCTTCCATTGGATTGTGATGGATACAAGACATGAGAAGCTCTGATACCTTCCATTGGATTGTGATGGATACAAGACATGAGACACTCTGATACCTTCCATTGGATTGAGGTGGATACAAGACATGAGAAGCTCTGATACCTTCCATTGGATTTTGATGGATACAAGACATGAGAAGCTCTGATACCTTCCATTGGATTTTGATGGATACAAGACATGAGAAGCTCTGATACCTTCCATTGGATTGTGATGGATACAAAACATGAGAAGCTCTGATACCTTCAATTGGATTGTGGTGGATACAAGACATGAGAAGCTCTGATACCTTCCATTGGATTGTGAAGGATACAAGACATGAGAAGCTCTGATACCTTCCATTGGATTGTGGTGGATACAAGACATGAGAAGCTGTGATACCTTCCATTGGATTGTGGTGGATACAAGACATGAGAAGCTCTGATACCTTCCATTGGCTTGTGGTGGATACAAGACATGAGAAGCTCTGATACCTTCCATTGGATTGTGGTGGATGCAAGACATGAGAAGGTGTGATACATTCCATTGGATTGTGGTGGATACAAGACATGAGAAGCTCTGATACCTTCCATTGGATTGAGGTGGATACAAGACATTAGAAGCTCTGATACCTTCCATTGGATTGTGATGGATACAAGACATGAGAAGCTCTGATACCTTCCATTGGATTGTGATGGATACAAGACATGAGAAGCTCTGATACCTTCCATTGGATTGTGGTGGATACAAGACATGGGAAGCTGTCATACCTTCCATTGGATTGTGGTGGATACAAGACATGAGAAGCTCCGATACCTTCCATTGGATTGTGGTTGATACAAGACATGAGAAGCTCTGATACCTTCCATTGGATTGTGGTGGATACAAGACACCAGAATCTCTGATACCTTCCATTGGATTGTGGTGGATAAAAGACATGAGAAGCTCTGATACCTTCCATTGGATTGAGGTGGATACAAGACATGAGAAGCTCTGATACCTTCCATTGGATTGTGGTGGATACAAGACATGAGAAGCTCTGATATTTTCCATTGGATTATGGTGGATACAAGACATGAGAAGCTCTGATACCTTCCATTAGGTTGTGGTGGATACAAGACACGAGAAGCTCTGATACCTTCCATTGGATTATGGTGGATACAAGACATGAGAAGTTCTGATACCTTCCATTGGATTGTGGTGGATACAAGACATGAGAAGCTCTGATACCTTCCATTGGATTGTGGTGGATACAAGACATGAGAATCTCTGATACCTTCCATTGGATTGTGATGGATACAAGACATGAGAAGCTCTGATACCTTCCATTGGATTGTGGTGGATACAAGACATGAGAAGTACTGATACCTTCCATTGGACTGTGGTGGATACCAGACACAAGAAGCTCTGATACCTTCCATTGGATTGTGGTGGATACAAGACATGAGAAGTACTGATACCTTCCATTGGACTGTGGTGGATACCAGACACAAGAAGCTCTGATACCTTCCATTGGATTGTGGTGGATACAAGACATGAGAAGCTCTGATACCTTCCATTGGATTGTGATGGATACAAGACACGAGAAGCTCTGATACCTTCCATTGGATTGTGGTGGATACAAGACATGAGAAGCTCTGATACCTTCCATTGGATTGTGATGGATACAAGACATGAGAAGCTCTGATACCTTCCATTGGATTGTGATGGATACAAGACATAAGAAGCTCTGATACCTTCCATTGGATTGTGATGGATACAAGACATGAGAAGCTCTGATACCTTCCATTGGATTGTGATGGATACAAGACATGAGAAGCTCTGATACCTTCCATTGGATAGTGGTGGATACAAGACATGAGAAGCTCTGATACCTTCCATTGGATTGTGGTGGATACAAGACATGAGAAGCTCTGATACCTTCCATTGGATTGTGGTGGATACAAGACATGAGAAGCTCTGATACCTTCCATTGGATTGTGATGGATACAAGACATGAGAAGCTCTGATACCTTCCATTGGATTGTGGTGGATACAAGACATGGGAAGCTGTCATACCTTCCATTGGATTGTGGTGGATACAAGACATGAGAAGCTCCGATACCTTCCATTGGATTGTGGTGGATACAAGACATGAGAAGCTCTGATACCTTCCATTGGATTGTGATGGATACAAGACACCAGAATCTCTGATACCTTCCATTGGATTGTGGTGGATACAAGACACGAGAAGCTCTGATACCTTCCATTGGATTGTGATGGATACAAAACATGAGAAGCTCTGATACCTTCAATTGGATTGTGATGGATACAAAACATGAGAAGCTCTGATACCTTCAATTGGATTGTGGTGGATACAAGACATGAGAAGCTCTGATACCTTCCATTGGATTGTGATGGATACAAAACATGAGAAGCTCTGATACCTTCAATTGGATTGTGGTGGATACAAGACATGAGAAGCTCTGATACCTTCCATTGGATTGTGGTGGATACAAGACATGAGAAGCTGTGATACCTTCCATTGGATTGTGGTGGATACAAGACATGAGAAGCTGTGATACCTTCCATTGGATTGTGGTGGATACAAGACATGAGAAGCTCTGATACCTTCCATTGGATTGTGGTGGATAAAAGACATTAGAAGCTCTGATACCTTCCATTGGATTGTGGTGGATACAAGACATGAGAAGCTCTGATACCTTCCATTGGATTGTGATGGATACAAGACATGAGAAGCTCTGATACCTTCCATTGGATTGAGGTGGATACAAGACATGAGAAGCTGTGATACCTTCCATTGGATTGTGGTGGATACAAGACACGAGAAGCTCTGATACCTTCCATTGGATTGAGGTGGATACAAGACATGAGAAGCTCTGATACCTTCCATTGGATTGTGGTGGATCCAAGATTTTATGACAAACAAATGTGGCCCTTTTTATATTACATCAACAATTATATTAAATAATTGAAGTACTAGCACAATACTTTACTTAAATCTAAGAGACTCTAATTATTCCCGTTACTCCCTTTTATCGTAAATCACAGGTAAAAATTTGGAATCAAATTGATCATGATTTTAAATGACCAAAATAATTTAACCCATAAAACTAGTTGTGACACTTCATACAAATGTTTGATTTCTGTCAACGCATGACTATCCAGCGTGACATAACCACCGCAGAGGATGCCAACAAGAGTTGTGTACCCTGGAAAATTTCTTCAAACATGCCTTAAATGGACTGGCTGCCACATACTGCAGATTGTCGGACCTGGTAACCTTGTTTGGGTACACTGTTGGCATCACACACAGTTTCTGTTTATTAGCCATGTGAGTGTGTTATAAGTAGTGGCTACTTTGTTATAAAGAATTGTTTTAATAGTTTATGTTTGTGGGGTGTTTGATGTACCGAGATTCCCATCAGGAAGTGTGGCGTGTTTGGGAATGAACATTACTAAACGATTGGGGAGGAGATTATACGACATTTCACTTCTGCTACTCGTTTTGTTTTACTCACATTATTAATATTAACATAGCACCACACCATTAACATGGGAAAAATACCATTTACATGTGACCACATCATTAATATGTGACCACATCATAAACATAGGACCACAACATCCACAAACGATCTTATTATCCGTATAGGCACATAAGAACATTTCATCCCCAAAGGGCCACATTATCCACAAAGGGCCACATTATCCACAAAGGACCACATTATCCACAAAGGGCCACATTATCCACAAAGGGCCACATTATTCACAAAGGGCCACATTATCCCCAAGGGGCCACATTATACACAAATGGCCACATTATCCACAAAGGACCACATTATCCACAAAGGGCCACATTATCCCCAAGGGGCCACACTATCCACAAAGGGCCGCACTATCCACAAAGGGCAACATTATCCACAAAGGGCCACACTATCCACAAAGGGCCACACTATCCACAACGGGGCACACTATCCACAACGGGACACATTATCCACAAAGGGTCACATTATCCACAATGGGCCACACTATCCACAAAGGGCCACATTATCCACAACGGGCCACATTATCCACAAAGGTCAACATTATCCACAAAGGGCCACATTATCCACAAAGGTCCACACTATCCACAAAGGGCCACATTATCCACAAAGGCCACACTATCCCCAAAGGGCCACACTATCCACAAAGGGCCACACTTTCCACAAAGGGCCACACTATCCACATCGGGCCACATTATCCACAAAGGTCCACACTATCCACAAAGGGCCACACTATCTACAAAGGGCCACATTATCCACAAAAGGCCACATTATCCACAAAGGACCACATTATCCACCTAGGGCCACATTATCAACAAAGGGCCACATTATCCACAAAGGACCACATTATCCCCAAAGGGTCACATTATCCACAAAGCGCCACACTATCCACAAAGGGCCACATTATCCACAAAGGGCCACATTATCCATAAAGGACCACATTATCCACAAAGGACCACTTTATCCACAAAGGACCACATTATTCACAAAGGGCCACATTATCCACAAAGGGCCACATTATCCACAAAGGGCCACATTATCCACAAAGTGCCACATTATCCACAAAGGGCCACATTATCCACAAAGGGCCACATCATTCAAATGGGTCAACATCTTAAGAAGGGCCACATCATTCATAGAGGGCCACATCATTCATAGAGGGCCACATCATTCATAGAGGGCCACATCATTCATAGAGGGCCACATCATTCATAGAGGGCCACATCATTCATAGAGGGCCACATCATTCATAGAGGGCCACATCATTCATAGAGGGCCACATCATTCATAGAGGGCCACATCATTTATAGAGGGCCACATGATTCATAGAGGGCCACATCATTCATAGAGGAACACATCATTCATAGAGGGCCACATCATTCATAGAGGAACACATCATTCATCGAGGGCCACATCATTCATAGAGGGCCACATCATTCATAGAGGGCCACATCATGCATTGAGGGCCACAACATGCATAGAAAACCACATCTTTCATGGAGGGCCACACTATTCATAGAGGGCCACATCATTGATAGAGGGTCACATCATTCATAAAGGACCACATCATTCATAAAGGACCACATCATTCATAGAGGACCACAACGTTAACACACACCACATCTTTAAAATAGGACAAAATCATCCTTATGCGACCAAATCATTAACACAGGAGCACAACATCCAGACACGCCCAATTCAACCATACAACACCACGTGACCAGCATACAACTACATCATCCACATCTTCTAGTCAAGCATACAACACCACGTGACCAGCATACAACTACATCATCCACATCTTCTAAATTAGAACGCCAGTAGGACAACAGTGTAGTGCAGGAGCTGAGACGAGTGTGTACACGCTGGGTGGGAGTGGGAGTAGCCTCAGTTCTCAGTGAACCAAGAGAAACTCTGACAAAGATGGCGCTGCTTGGTGTTTGCCTAGCAACAACAATCATCAAGCAAGTCAACAATGGCGGCTGTATGTTTTGCCTTGACAATAAACTTGCCAGAGTTTAATACAAGTACAGTATCTCGGATAGAACACCTCACTTCAACCAGGAGATACTAAGTGAGACTTTTCTTCTGTCACTTTAATATGTCTCACACAATTGATATACGTCACAACACAAAGTTGTACTGTATTTTATTAAAGATTAAAAAAATTAAAAACAAACATTCACAAACGCTTGATACTATTTATAGCTTTAAGGAAGATTGGTGTATTCTGTTTGCTTCACCATCTTTGACGTTTTTGTTTCCTCCTAAAATTGTACTCTTGGTTCATTCTACCAGGTGAGAAACAAAACTTGTTTGAACAGATTCCATCAAATAAATATTCCCACCCACCCCACCCTGGGGAACATAAAAAGATATTTTTATTTTAAAAAATCTGCCTCAGTATTGGAACAAACAGCAAACACGTGTTCATTTTTATGCATCAGGAAAATTAAATACATGTATTAAAAAAAAATACTAAAGATGTATGAGGGAATTAAACTGCGAATCCACACAAGGAACCAGAAGGAAACACAGGTAAATAAATGGGGAACTTAAGGAGCTTATGTGCACAGTAAGGAGAAAAAAAAGCTTGGAAAAATGTGAGGACATTTTATGCAAATAAATACATAAATCCTGATCCTCTATTTACTTGGACAGCAAGCAGGAAGTGACATAAGACTGCTGGAGGCTTGCTGGGATAGGGACATTAGATGGTGATTATGTTGATGAGAAATAAATAAACTACATGGGTGTAAGATAGGGACATTAGATGGTGATTATGTTGATGAGAAATAAATAAACTACATGGGTGTAAGATAGGGACATTAGATGGTGATTATGTTGATGAGAAATAAATAAACTACATGGGTGTAAGATAGGGACATTAGATGGTGATTATGTTGATGAGAAATAAATAAACTACATGGGTGTAAGATAGGGACATAAGATGGTGATTATGTTGATGAGAAATAAATAAACCACATGGGTGTAGATTTTAAATTCTCTAGGGCTGTCATGAAAAATATATATTTTTAAAAATCCTTATCAAACACCATAATGCATGCATTTTGTTATCATGGTTATAGAAATTGAAAGTAAATAATGCCAAAAATATTACTGTACTCACATTACATGGCAAGTCTCTGGAGAGATTTTATTAGTTTTACTGTTTGATTCCTGAACACATACAGGAACATCAGATGGTAACACTTGAACACATTCACGAACATCAGATGGTAACACTTGAACACATTCACGAACATCAGATGGTAACACTTGAACACATTCACGAACATCAGATGGTAACACTTGAACACATTGTTGTGGTAACTTACATAAATCTGATATCTGAGAAGTAAATATTTTAGCCTGAAATAATTTAAATAAAAAAAAAGAATTTAAATTAAGTTTGTTGAAAATATTTGTATTCTTTTTAGTGGAAAAAATGACACATGTAACATACAATAGCAAATCTCATATTGAATACACAATGAATTAGTTTTAATCTCATATTGAATACACAATGAATTAGTTTTAATCTCATATTGAATACACAATGAATTAGTTTTAATCTCATATTGAATACACAATGAATTAGTTTTAATCAAATGGCATTTGATATATTTTATTTAATTCAATTATAAATTTTATTACTTTATTATTTTACATAATAAAATAATATTTTCTAAAGGTACTTTCTGGTTGAATTCAGAACTTCTAAATTCAACAATACATAGAGTTTACCTGCTTCATGTGATTTGCTCTTTTCAAATCTTTCTCTAAAGCGATTCTCAAGCCATCCTGAAGGAAGTATTCTCTGGCCACATTTCGACACCAGTCAATCCTTGTTTCAGGGTAGACTGTCCAATGTTCTGTAGCCAATTGAAACATGGCCTGGGCATAGAGCTTCAGGTTCTCCTGGTCTTGTGAGTGTTGCTGCCAGACTGCTTCATGTTGCTGTCTGTCTTTAATTTGTAAAAAGTTACAACTTTTATAATATCTTTTGTTTCTAGTTACCTTCCAGCCCAGTCAAATTTGATTCCAGTCTATCTTCCCTCCAAAAATAACTAAAGTATAATCCTTTTGAAAAAAATACTAAATCATAAAAACATACAGAAGAGGAATATCTAGAGCACTTAATGATTTTCATTTTTAAAAAAGCGAATTATTTTCCTTATGTATTTTTCTTATCAGTAGTTTTTGAAATTCATTGACCTGATGCAATCTTCTAGCAAGCTATTTATTCTTTGAAGAAAGTTCATATCAGCCGACATGTATTGTATTATAATTAAAATAGGCACCAAAATTTTTTTAAAAATTAAGTTTAGTCAGAGCTGCTAGAATGAATTCAGAATGTATTTAAAAAAAACAACATATTTTATATGACTCATTTAAAAAATGAGTCTATGTGATATTTTAATGAAAGAAAAATTATGTGTCTTTAACTCAATATTGGTTATGGAATAAAATATCAATTAAGTGGTAATCTCTCCATAATCCACTTTACATAAAAAGTTTATTTTAAAGTACTAATTATTGATATTAAATTAATTTGTTTATCAATATTAATGCAAATGTAAAATAGTAATAATAACAATAAATTGATAATTTATATAGCGCTGTATCCCAGTAAGGAACTGGGCTCACAGCGCTTTACATGATGATAGTAACATACATATAGTTATGAAATAAACATTCATATTATAACAACCACATAAATGACAATACGTTACACATAAGGTACCTTAATCATTAAAAAGAAATGTTGTTTTATTAATTTTGAAAATAAATTTTGAAAATATGTGTCTTAAGTGCAGTCTTGAAGGACTTGGTAGTTGGAATACTAAAAGATGTTTGTATCTGAAATATCATCTTAATTATAAACCTTTGTGATAACGAATCAAATGCATAACCTATGCATAACCTGAACACAAATTTCACAAACTAATATGCCAATTTTAATATTAAATACATATATGATATCTAATGTTCCCTCTTAGGTTCATAGGTCCATATGCAAAATAAAAAACTCATGTCCAAATTTGAACAGCACCAACTTTTTGTGCAAAACCTTACACCTCACAATCACAGATATTATATCATCCTCATTAAAATTTTCCAGCATGGTATTTCTAAACTGCTGTGCGAAGTCTTTCAGATATCTGTGCGGCTGGGCAGCTGCACAACTTAAAGGGAACACTGATAATATCATATATAGTTTAAAATTTTATTGTAATAATTATGGATTTCTAGAGCTTCTTACTAGCTCGGTATTCTCGTCGTAATTTCTTGTGAACTCCTTTGACAACTGATGCTAAAAGTTCATGCTCGGATCTGAGATTTCTTGCAGTATCTTCACTGCCATTTTTTTCATTCATATTCAACCTAAAAAAACAATCAAATCGAAAAACACTTTAAAAAAAGTATAATAATCTTTTGTAAACAAGACAAGAAAAATCTAACAGTAATTGTCACATGCCATAAAGTACAATCAAAAACTCAAATCTTAATTATAGATGCTACTTCTTTCACATAAGATTATTGTGATTATTTCTAATTAAATTGATATGTTAAAACAATTTTGTAATAATTAGATTAAATAAGTAAGTCTTGTGCTTGTGAAACAACTAAAGTCAAAGTTTCTAAGCTAATAATTATTTTTTATCTTTTTAATAGCAAGTAATAATAATAGTGGCGGCTGGATAGTGAAGTCAATAGTGGGCTCGCCTCACAAGCTGAGGGGCGTGGGATCTAGCCCACGTTAAAGCCACAATAATGTTGAATGACTAACGCTAAGAAAGTCCTCCGCTGACCTGGAAGGGAGATGGGGCGCCCACCAAGGTCTACCAAGCCCCAAGTAAGTTCTAATGGAAACATTAAGACCCCCACGACCATCGGTTATGGAACTTTAAAAAAAAATTAAAATAAAATAATAATACATGTAGTATTAAAATATTTACTAGTAAGTTTACTTATCAAGTAATTGGATAACTCCTATAAGTTTTAATTTTAAATACTACTAGATACGACCCGTGGAGTAGCATACGCCGTAGACTTGCTCATAGATAGTGTAAAGAAAGGGGGGATAGAACGGACACAAACAACAGCACGAAGAAATCAAAACAACGCGTATTAACAAGGGGGGGCGGGACATTGCTGACGTATTGATGGTGTCGAGACATGCGCACTGCAGTTAGCTACCTGCCCCTACCCTGCACCAACCTAGCTTGCCAACCACAAACTGTGAGTCAGCTATGTTCGAAAAAAAGGGCAAAAGAACGGGCACAAACAAACATTTTTAAAAATTAAAAAATTATGTTTCCTCGGAGGCTTGAAGTACCTTCCGCGTGTAAGGCGGGTGTGATAACCACTAGACTACGAACAACATGTTAATCTGTTAAGGAACAACGCAATTGAATGTAAGAAGCATTGTTGATCTCGAGACATGCCCACCCCCACTTTTGAACCTACTTGGCTTGATTGGTCGATCCCAGCAAGGGTCATTCGTCATGCTTATTTGCACACTACTCGTTTGTGATCTTGTTCTAGTGAATTATATATATATATATATATATATATATATATATATATATATATATATATATATATATAGATAGATAGATAGATTTAGTATCTAGAGTCTAGACTAGCCAAATAATTTATTCATAAACTTTTACATATAATAATGATTAATTAATCATTAATTTCAATCAAAGCCAAAAATTGAAATGTATTGTATCATAAGTAGCATCTATTAAAATACTTGTCAAAAAACGAAATAACACTGGAATGTCTTCTTTATATGAAATCTTTTAACCAACAACGCAAACAGACAAGTGTATTGACATTATTTGGTTCAAGTGATGAGCGGGTCGTAGTGACAATATAACCAGCCGAGCTGAACAATCGTTCACATAGCTTTAGATTGTCTCAGCTGAAGTTTCCGATACTATAGTGGATGTTTGGTATGCAGGTGATATGTAAGCAAAGTGTTAGAACCATGATAGCAAATGTTCCCTTTAAGCAGCGCGGCTGTGCAGATATTTGACAGATGCCATGCAGGAGTTTAGATTCACTGCACAGTAAATTTTGTAAAATATTACACACAAAATAGACGTGCAACTTTGCACACTATAGTTTTTTTTAAACTTTGCACACGGACCAACGAAGCTTAGACTTAGAGGGAACATTGCATGGTAGGCAAATGATTTCCCTCAATGGACACAATAACCTTTATCAACATTTTGAACATTCATGTCAGCCAATAGTTTAAAACAAAAATATTTTTGTAATCCTCCGGAAATTAATTTATATTTATCGGCCCAAATATTTTACTTTTTGACTTCCAGCGCATTTATAAGTGGTGGGTCGTTTCATTTTTTGACTTTAATCTATATTAACGATTAATTAATCGTTAATTTTTCAAAAGTTAACGATTAAATTTTAATTTAATCGTTAACAGCCCTAATTTAAATATTTGTCTATTGTGTAACTGTAAAGCATATATTTCTTCAACATACAATTAGGGCTAAAATAATTTAAATGTTTAAAGCCGTACATCCAAATAAAATACTTTTTTTCAAAATCACGAAAGGAATTTGTCAATGCGGCTCTCGGCAATTTTTCAACTGCTAAAATGGCTCTCGGTTACTACGGGCCTGGCCACCCCTGGTATAGCCTATATTTATAGCAGTAGATTAAGTACTGCACACTGACACTGTACATCAGTGAGTCATTGTAATAGTATTAATAGTATTAATAGTATTAGTAATAGATAGTAGGATAGTATTTGTAAAGTACTGGGTAATAAGTAAATAAATTTTATAGTAATAGTAAACAATCTTTATTAATAAAATAAAATGTATTTTACTTTTTAACTAACAATTATATTATATAATTATAATATATAAAAATATAAGTTGTCAAAGGTGTCACTAGGGGCAGGGGGGTGCAGACCACACCAGGCACCAGGTGACATCATGACAAGTTCAACGGGTGACACCAAAGCCACAATTGATACTATACACTATACAGTATTATACACTTATGACTTATACATACAGTATACAGTCTATACACACATAACTTATAACACATTCACATAAATGTCATAAATTGACATAAATAAGCCAAGATCTATTAATATCGCATTATATATGATATAAATTATAAATATAATATATGAATATATAATATGCGTATAAAATATTATGATTATGAAGAATTTTAAAAAATATTATTGCGACTTAGTTGGTTTTTTTTTGGCAGTGTTTACTGCCAAGAGTACTAAGAGTCGTCGTAGACGTAGTACTACTCGTAGGCGTAAGTCAAGTGTTACGACTAGTGACTTAAGTCTGATGTGACTAGTCGTAGCACGAGCAACATCCCGTCGAATTGTCTGCTGCTAACTAACTAGTCGTATCAGTTTCCTGGCTAGCGTTACGACTATATGTATTAAATGATTTATGATCTTATCTTATCTGTTTACAGACGCTCCTTCTATACAGAAGATTATTGCATCCTACGCTTATCTATGGTTTGTGTTTAGTCCTGCATTTTTATTAGAGATTTAAATGTTGATAAAGTGTTGGTTTTCCTGGATTCTTCAGGCAACCCATTCCACGCCCGATTTCCGGACGGGAAGAAGGAAAACTTGTATGTGTTTGTTCTTGCATACGGAATAAGAAAGGTGTTTTTATCCTTATGTCTTTCTGAGGGTTGTATTAAGTTATCTTTGTGTTGTATTTCTAAATTAGAATTAATTGCTTTATGTATGATTACTACTTTGCTTTTGGTTCTTCTATCCTCTAGTGTTTCAAGGTTTAATGATTTAACTAATGGTGTTATTCTTGTCAGTTTCGAATATTCTCCAGTAATGAATCTGGCAGCTCTTTTTTGAATTTGTTCTAGTTTATCAATGTTTTCTTTGGTGGATGGGTCCCATACAGAAGATGCATATTCTAGTACAGGTCTCACCAAAGTGAGGTAGCATTTTAGTTTTATATCTCTATTACATTTGTTAAAGTTTCTTTTTATAAAACCTAAGGTTTTGTTTGATTTTTTAATAACTTCATTGACATGGGGATTCCATGATAGTTTCTCATTTATTAAGACTCCTAAGTATTTTGCATCTTTAGTTTGGGTCAGTTCTTTTCCATGAATGTAATATTTTGAATTTATTTGTTTCTTTTTCTTTGTTACTCTTAACAGTTGACACTTTTCTGGGTGGAAAGACATACTCCAGTTAGTTTCCCATTTTATCAATTCATTTAAGTCTTTTTGTAAAATTTTGCTGTCTTGTTCTGATTTAATTGTTCTATAGATTATACAATCATCAGCAAATAACTAACTTTTGTACCTGTTGAGATGTTGTTGGGTAAATCATTTATATAAATTAAAAAGAGTAAGGGACCTAGCACAGTTCCTTGTGGAACTCCTGAGTTAACCTTTATTGGTGCAGATTTAGATCCATTAATTATTACAGTTTGCTCCCTGCCCAAAAGGAAGTCTTGGATCCAGTGATGTAAGGAACCTGAGATTCCAAAATAGTTAAGTTTTTTAAGTAAACTAAGGTGGTGAACTTTGTCAAATGCTTTTGAGAAGTCTAGTAATATTGTATCTATTTGATCATTTTTGTCTAAGCCTTTTGATAGTTCATCTATTAAACCTATTAATTGTGTTTCACATGATCTGTTTTTTCTAAAGCCGTGTTGATGTGGGCATAGGGCATTATATTTGTCAAGGTGGTTAACTATTCTACTATATATTATGTGTTCTAGTAATTTACAGGTGATACTAGTAAGTGATACAGGCCTGTAATTACCAGGGTCTGATTTATCCCCTTTCTTAAAGAGTGGAGTTACGTTAGCTAATTTCCAATCCTGGGGCACTTTACCCTGGTTTAGAGAGGCTTGAAAGAGAACTACAAGGATTGGGGACAGTTCATTGCTTAGTTCTTTTAATAACCTTGCAGGCAAATCATCTGGGCCAGTAGCTTTGTTTATTTTTAATTTTTTTAGGAGTGAATGTATACCTATCTCATCTACAGTTATGTTACCTATTTCCTCCATTTTATTTGAATTTATTAAAACTTCCTTGTCGCCTGAGGCAGAAAAAGATGATGCAAAATATGTGTTCAGGATATTAGCTTTAGTTTCATTATCATTATAGTTATAGGTTTTATTATTTGAGCCTTTTAGTGTGGCTATTCCTGAAGGTTCCATTTTTTTAGATTTAATAAAGGACCATAAGTTTTTATTGTTATCTTTGGTAATTACATTGTTTATATATTCGTTTTGGAGGTTTCGACTAAGTTTTTGTGTCAAGTGTTTAATCTTTAAGTATTTTTTAAAAATGTTTGTGTATCCTATATGAATAGGTAGCTTTATATTTCTTAAATAAGTTCTATTTTTGTTTACATAGCTTTGTCAATCTAGAATTGAACCAGCATTTGTTAATTTTATTTGATGTTAGTTTTGTTGGAACATTCTCATCCATTATAGTTTTTAGATTTGTTTTTATATCTTTCCAAATTTCTTCTACTGGGCTATTTGTTTTACTTAGGAAAGTTTGTTGGAAGTTAGCCGCTGATTGGCGTAGTGTTATTGAATTACATTTATTCCAAAGATAGATTATTCTTCTAGGTATCTTATTAATTTTAGTTTTTATTGATTATGATTACCGATTGCTGAAGGGGCGTCTGAAACAGATAAGATAAGATTACTTTGCATTATGTTAGGCAATTACAAATAAATAAATTAAACACCTTCGCAGTTACACTCACACTTCACAGTAACTGTTTTGAAACCGAAACAATAACAAAAGATTTTTTTAAAATGAGAATAATCTCCCTTGTCTTGAATTTACAACAAAAAAATAAAAAAATTAAAAAATCCTCTTTCGCACTTAAAAAAGAATGGACAAAAATAATTACTTTATTATAATATTATTATTACTTTTTTTAAAAGGAAATCCAAATCACTTTCACGAATGTTATGGTTAAACTGTTACCGTAAGGGACAGTAAGGGTCTTTTACCTATTACAAGCGCGTTTACTTTAAATTCGTTAATGAAAAAAACACTCTACTATTACTATGCCAGAAGGCATGACAGTTCCACGGTTCTCTAAATGCCATTTCTTCTTCTTTACTATTCTACTACTACAGATACTCTGATCAAGGTTTTGTTTATTTACATTTTCCACTTAAGCTACATAAACCTATTCAAGTAAATTCCAAGTGAGATAGAATTTTATAAACTCACTCACTGCACTGAAAGCACTATATGGCTGGCGGCATGAGCCTAAGCCTAAATGGCCTAAAACTATAGCCTATATACTATATTATATGGTCTAAGTTTGCTACTGTAAGAACAATACGTACTATAAGAAGGTGTACTGGTATAAGCATAAGCAAAGAAGTCAGTAGGAATCACGAACATGATACTTTTAGAACCTTTTTAATATTAAATTCCATTAAAAAAATATTAAATCACTCTTTTAAACATATATTATATAATGGCATATTTAAAGGCCGTCCATAAATGACATCACGCGATTTTGGGCTATTTTTCCCCCTTCATCATAAGTAGCCACAAAAAGTTATTCCTCAAATATGACGTCACAAAGCTACACCACCACCCCCCCCATAAAAGCTGTATTTCCTATTTGAAAGTGACCATGTTTCAATTCACTTTATTGTCATTTACGTATGTATTAAGTATGAATAAATTGCAAGCAATAAAAAACTTAAGTGTAACTTTTATTTAAAGTTGTATGTTTGATGTGACGACACAGTTCTTAAACACCCCCCTCGTAACAAATGTGTTACACCACCCCCACCCGGTGCGTGGGGTCATTATGGACGGCCTCTTATAAACGGTTTCCTTTTAATTATGGAGGCACACTAGGTATCAATTAATAATACAAAGGGGCCGTCCATAAATGACGTCACGCGATTTTGGCCCATTTTTCACTCCCCCCCTCCCCCGCTCCCCACGCGTCGTCACAAAAAGTTAGACTACCCCTCCAATATGACGTCACAAAGCTGTATTTTTTATTTGAAGAAGAGCTTGTTTCAAATCACTTTTTTGTCATTTAAGTATGTTTTTTAGTGTAAAGCTGCACTCTAAAAATCGTAACACACGTGAAGCCATGTAAAACGTCATAATATAAATTGTAAGAAATCATATATGTAAAGTTGCGAGTTTTGATGTGACGTCACATTTCTTAAACTCCCAGCCCCCCTCGTCACAAATGTGTGGACCCCCCTCCCCCCTAGGAGCGTGACGCCATTTGTGGACAGCCCCAAAATGTCGACCTTACAATTTTTTTAAAAATGATTTGATTAGTAGTAGTGAAAATAAGCAAGTAGTAGGTGTTTCGATTTTCAAACTTTAGTTGAAATGCTATAAAAAGTGTATTTCTTTATCGGATATAAATATATGCCCATATAAACTATACATCTATCAGGGCCGGCTCTATGGAATTGGAGGCCCTAGGCCCTAGGCGAAGTGAATTTGGTAGCCCTAAATGTAATAGCCTAGTTTGCCTATGCCTAAAGCCGGCCGGCATGTATATGATTACAAAGGTTTACTAAATTATTAAATGTTTATTCTTGGTCGTTTCCCGCAGCCGCTGCGGTGAAACAAAACTCAATAAACTTCAAATCTTATGTTTTTAATGTTTACTTTCTTAATAAAAAATTTAAGGCACATTTATGTTAAATATTATAAATAATAATTCGAATAAATTTCTTTCTTTTTCATCTGATTTTTTTTTAAATTAAAATTTTATGTTTGCAATGAAACAGTTACAGTGTACTTTACTTTAGTTAGTTACACTATTTGAAACATATACCGCATTGCCAATGGCCAATGCCAATGCCTTTTGACTGTACCTTTTATTTAAGTTTAATTTTTTTTTAAAATAATAATATCCCTTGCTAATAACACATTGCTACCAGTTATATCTTTGCCATTAGTTATAACAAATCTAAGTGTGCATAAAACATCGATAGAGAGAGAGAAAGCCGCGGCGGCTTTGTTTGTTATTTTCTGTTTACACAGCAGGTGCCTGTGACGTCACCATGGCACCGGCGCACACCTAGGAAAACAAGCTGCTTGCGCTAAGGAGTATAGCACTTAGGTCAATCATGCTGTTTGTAGATTCTTGAAATTTCTGTATTTATTACCATACTTTTATGAACTTTTCGATTAATTTTTAGGTTAAAGAAATGGTTTTCCAGGGATTATTCACAAACTCATTTTTTATGGTTGTTTATGGAACGCGTAGTGATATGTTTTTATTTACACAAATTTTGTGCTCGTGTTCTCTTTGAAGCCGAATGCATTTTTACCGAAATCGGCAACCAACTTTAAAGACCGATAAAGGAACGTTTTAAATGGTGAGTACATTTCCAATAATATTTCTTTGAAAGTAGAATTTTTGCTCACTTGGATGTCAGGCAAACTCACGTGTACATTTTGTATTTTTTATGTGTCAACATTGGGCCGATCGAAAAAGAGGCATGACTTTTTTATTTTTAACCCTCTTAGCCTCCTTTGCGCCGGTGCCCTTTGCCTCCATTCAGTGAGTGCAGTTGGATCAATCAATGGGCGAGAGCCGTGATGATGGGGCACGATTACAGTCCCGTCCTTGAAATTCGGAGCTGTTGTTTGCCACTGAATTATATTTAGAACAAGGATTTAATTTTGCTTTGCGCGTTTTAGGCCTATAACTTAAATAAACTTTTAAACTTTTTTCATTAATTGAAAGATCAGTTTAAAAAAAAATAATTTTACCATTCCACTTAAATCTTAATCACTTTAAATTAAAAAAAAATTAAAATATAAAAATTATTTTAAATATACTTCCAATTCTTAGTATTTGCAGTTGTGAAATTGTTGGGCCTAAGATCGAGTACACTTCATACATTGAGATTGAGGGCAAGAATTTGCGAAATATCAATTTATCAAAGTTATAAAATATAAATAGTTGTTTTCATATTTTTTTTTATGCTTGAGGCTGAGGACTTTAACATATTCTGTAAATCTTAAGTATTTTAATTACACCCTGAGTGACTGTAGTGCTCACAAATTGATGATGGTTTAGTACTGAATAAATGATAAGTCAAGTGTAGATAGTGCACGACTCATCCAGAACTGTTTTCCATAATAACGTTTGTATTAGGCCAAACGTAAGAGTATTACTTTTAGCCAAAGCTTAAAACACTTGAATAAGACTAGACCACATGATATATTTTGTAATACATTAGCTGTATTAGTAGCAATGACTTGGGAGTAACTTAATATAAATTAAACTTGAGAAAAGGCTAATTTCATGTTTAAATTTATTTCAAGGTCAAAAGTAATATATTAAATCTATTAAAATTTCAATATACTTTAAAACTTTTATGCAATGTGGCAGATTGAAATTTTAAAAATAGCCTACTTTTGTAGTATATTTTACTATTTTTTAAAAATTAAATTAAAACATACAATTTAAATATGGATGAAATAGACTTTAAATGCATCTCCTTAAGTAAGTGTAATAGGCATAATAATACTTATTTTTGACTAAATTGTGTCTTAAAATTACGATTATTATTATTATTCTTTTGTTATTGCTAAAATAAATTTGGAAGAAAATTATCTTAGTCTTTAAAAGGGCTACAACATTAATACATTTTTAGCTGGGTCAACTATTAGTCCTCTCGCCTTTGCTCACATTTTTGCAATTAAATAATTTAAATTGTGACACTTTTTAATGATAATTTTGATCCGTGAGTGAGATAACATGACATTTACATGATTCTAATTATGCAGTATGTTTTTGTCATTTTAAAACAACTTACTATTCCTACTATGTACAATGTATTTGTAAATTTAAAGGTGGTCTGTGTATTAACATAGGAAAAACACCTAACACTGAACTTATTGTCTATTGACAATTGAAATAATCTCCAGGTTACCTAAGTGTACTTATATTTATATATTTTAAAAAATAAATCATAAATGGAACTGAACTTAAAAAGCTTATTTTGGTCCGTACTGACCTACTAACCCTTTCGATTACCCCTAACCCCTGACATACCCAGTCCTACACACTACACTTCAAAAAAAGTCCCTTTGCCAACGCACTTCTTTTTCTCCTCCCTCTCTTACCCCCTCCCCCTCCTTCCCAGCACTCCGACCATCGGGCGCTAGGTAAACAACAATAACCGATCCCGACTGGATTCGACGAATGGGAGACGAGGAGACACGGGCACACCATTTCCACCCAGTAAACACGCTCGGCTAAAACAAACAATTTTTCTCAGCGAAAGAGAGTGATAGAGAAAGGTCGTGCGTTTCAAAAATAAAAGACCTTAAGTTGTAGTGTTGCTTCAAAAGAGAAAAAACCCGGTGTCTTATGTACCGCGTGGGACGGACAAAGAAAGTGTAGACTGCGCCAAAGTCCTTTCATGTTTCCTAAATAACTGATAATATTTAATAGTAATATACCATGCAATGTAAAACATTATTTATTTGAACAAACAAATTTATGTTTTTAAAAGGACCTAAATAGCGAAATCGTGTATTTATTATATTTATCTTTATAATTAAAAGTAGAATTTTTTCACCCATCATACATTCAAATAAAAGTAAGTTGTGTTGCATTATTGATTATAGTTATATTATGGGCACACGATTCCAATACGCATTCTAAATTTCAATGGCAATGGTGGACACACACAAACTGACAAAGAATGACTGATCAGGTGACAAGTAAAAGTCGTGCCCCCCACCAAATGTCCATGTGATTTATTTCAATCAAATTTGAATGTTCAGTTTTATCAATCATTCAATTACTTTTTTTTTCTGCCGCGTACTTTTTTTCTGCCGCGGTTTACATACTTTTTGTCCGCCTTTTTACATATTGCTATAAACGTGTGACGTGTGTATTACAGTCTTATGGTCAATATTGCTTCTTTGTTCTGTAAACCTTTTCTCTCCCCCACCCCCCATTTTTGAAGCTCCTGGATGCGATCACAAATTAATAATTCTTCCCCGCCAAATCAAAGAGTAAAGAATCTTGGTATGTTTTATGTACCGTCTACTCTTTGTGGACCCTAACACGTGGAGATTACTCTAGCTCAGTTTTGATCGCTGTAATTTGTCATTAGGTGCAGTCTCTTAAGCTTCTGGGGTTTAGCCTGTATACATCAGAATAATTTAGAAGACTAGCGTCTGAAACATCACTTCCGCGTTAATTACACTCCCTGCTGCCACCACACCGCTGTTAGTACACCTCGCCCCAAATATCCGCTGTCAACCTTGTCGAGTTGTTTCCGTAGAGCGAAGTCTTCATTGGAACTGTTAAGTCGGGTCTTTGTTGTTTGGTCCTGAATGAACCGAGTGCTCACTTAAGCAAAGTGTGAGTATGTGGGGGGAGGGGGGAGGTAATACAGAAAAATGGCTAGTGGATGTGACGTCATGCAGGTATCCTTGTATCCGTGTCCCCATACGTCACATTCGTCCAGCAGTGCAAGCCGTCCATTGCGTCCACATGTCTCATTTCTAGTTTTGTTTTTCTGCATGGTAACAACTGACCACAGGGAGAATGATTACTGTGGCGTCAGGCTAGGTACAGGTAAACGTTTACCTGGATGAACCCCAGGATTAGACACACACTACTATATGACAAGCGTTAGGTACCGAAGTACAAACACGGGATCTCAAGCTGTAGGTGAGGGCGCTGGTGAATGGGAATAAGGTCTGACTGCTCCATTAAAAATGTTAAGACTACGTGTGTGACAGGAAAAGGGGGGGGGTGACGACGACACAATTTGAGAACATTCTCGTCCCCATAAAAATGAGTCACTTATTACTTATCTTGACAAAACTTTCAGCCCTGTTTGTTGTTGAAAACAAGTTCGATGTATGTCATCATGAGCCAATGTTAAAGTCACCGTATTTTGTAGCTGCCACCGAGAACTCAACAAATAAACCAACACTCGTTTTTACAATAGCGAGACGCCATCCTTAAATTATGATTATAATAATACGTGTCAAATTTTAAAAAAAACTGATTTTAATGTAAAATTGATGATTGCAGACCAATGATGTTTCAATGGACAAAATGTGTTAGTAGTATGTGTAACAACAGAGTCGTCTTTACACCGTTTTGGACCCCCGAGCAAAGAAATAGTGTTGGGCCCCTCCCCCGCAGGAATAAAAAAAAATACATAATATATATAAATAAACATATTCCCATGGGGCCCCTATGCTCGTGGGCCTCCGGGCAAATGCCCAACGGGCCTATGCGTTAAGACGGTTCTGTGTAACAGTATTTATCATTAACTTTTGCTTTTATCATTGTCAAAGGACATGTGGTTGATAATATATATACACACACACTCACGCACACACACACACACACACGCACACACACACACACACACACACACACACATATATATATATATATATATATATATATATATATATATATATATATATATATATATTAGGGCTGTGGAAATTAACTAAAAATTAATCAATCGTTAAAAATTTATATCGATTAAAATTAATTTGATCAAATAAAATTTAAAAAAGTATATATGTATTTTTTTTCCAATTTATTAATAATTTATCTGTTTTTGTTACTTTATATACGTAACCAAAACGGTTTTCTTCCTTATTTCTTGCATAGCAGAACGAATTTGCTGTATTAGGTCACAAAATTTGGGAGCCAGGGAATACCGCGACTTAACCGATTTCGTGAAATAATGCATAGCAACTTAACGGGATCTATATATGCATTATACAAATATAATTAATCGAAATTAATCGATTAAATTTGTTCCCAATTAATCGAATAACATTTTTTAAATCTGTACCAGCCCTAATATATCACATAAGTCAACTTGACTCATTACTCCACTCATGGCTGTGACGAAGCTATATTTTAAGCACAGTATACAAGATTAGGTAATTAATCATGAATTTAAAATTTAAGGTTTATTAACAGGATACACATTACCTCTTGTATTGGATAAAACTGATGTGGCTTGGCCGCGGAATCAGCCATAGACTTTAAAAATATGATATGAGGCCATCTCTAGACAACGAACGAAAGTGTTGTACGGAGAAGAACTGACCCGTTAGTCGTCACCGATAATTGTCTTGTTTGTTGTTCGGCATTGCAAAATTTTCTCGCTTATCATTCATTAAAAAAAATAGCACATTGGCCCATTTTGGGCGGGTATGGGGGGGGGGTTGGGGAGAGGGGCTAGAGTGTGGAGAAGGAGGAAGCGTGAAGTCAGGCCTCAATTCAATCCTGACCGCTGCTAGGCGTAGACCTAAGTTTATTGTGTAAACAGTGGAGTCCCTAACACTTAGAATTACAAGTGTGTGTGGTGGGGGGTGAGGTGGGGGGTGAGGTGGGGATGTTGGGGGGGGGCATTGTTCTGAAAGATGCAGCTGATTACTAACTTGGGTGAATACAATCCAGGCAGGGAAAAGTTTAAATACAACAAAGTGATCAATAAATGTTTTCTAAACCGTCTCCATATTCCCACTTGCAACTCGGCTCAAATTCAATACAAAATAAAACGTATGTATTACTTCATTTTTAAATAGTTAGGTGCTATCACTTGTACAAACAACTTGATATAGCTAGGTGCTATCACTTGTACAAACAACTTGATATAGCTAGGTGTTATCACTTGTACAAACAACTTGATATAGCTAGGTGCTATCACTTGTACAAACAACTTGATATAGTTAGGTGCTATCGCTTGTACAAACAACTTGATATAGTTAGGTGCTATCTGTTAGTTCTGTCTTGAATCACGTCCTTTCCCATGTTTCTATATTATTATATTCTAGTTCTAAATAGACCATTCATGGTTGTTCAACTCTTTTCCGTGTTACTAACTTTATTGTTACGCCTCCGTATTTCACGACTTGTTTATAATTTAACATAACCCATTTCCATGTCATTTCTTTAAACACACTTACTACACTAGTCGTAAATTGGTCATATTTAAAACATACACTTACTACACTAGTCGTAACTTGGTCATATTTAAAACATACACTTACTACACTAGTCGTAACTTGGCCATACTTAAAACCAGTGGGATCTCTCATTCTATCGTGCAGAGTCACTGTAATACAGAATACCTTTTTTGTCAAGTTAGTAGAGCCATGCAGACTTTAGAGATGTGCTGTGTTCAGATTTATCTTACTTTAAAACGGCTAATGGCTCGAGAGTACACTCGTACACTGACCAATTATAATACCCGCGAAACAGTAAAGAATGATATACTTTGATGAATGTTTCAAATATTACTTTTCTATGGTTTATTCACCAATTCTATTATAAAATTGGTTCAGTCATTCCTGTCAAGGATACATAATTATCTAATTGTTATTGGATGTATAATAAAATGAAACTTGTTCCCTGAAAGAGAAATGTCAAAATTTCTGTTCTCTTAATTTTTCTGTTACTTTAAAGTTGGTACATATTGATAGCTTTAATAAGTCCTATAGTCAGTAGTTTTGATTGAACCCATGTGTCATTTAATCTGTGACGACACTGAACTTTCTAAATCATCTCTGTGTTATCGTTCCACCAAAGTTGAGACAGCCGTGAAAATGAAAGTTCTACTGTTGTGGTCGAAGTCACCAGAATAAACGGCGGCATGTGCACCACTACATCATAAATAAACGGCGGCATGTGCACCACTACATCATAAATAAACGGCGGCATGTGCACCACTACATCATAAATAAACGGTGGCATGTGCACCACTACATCATAAATAAACGGCGGCATGTGCACCACTACATCATAAAGTCGTACTGGACATTGGTGAGTTTGGGTCAACAGGGCAAGATGACAGAATAATTCTAGTCCTATAGAGATAAATGACCAAAGCCCACTATGCGACGATGAAACCAATGTAAATTTGAAATAAACATTCTGATAAGTGGAGGTATTTTCTAAAGTTTAAAGGATGTAAGTAGAGGTATGTTCTATAGTTTAAAGGATGTAAGTAGAGGTATGTTCTAAAGTTTAAAGGATGTAAGTAGAGGTATGTTCTATAGTTTAAAGGATGTAAGTAGAGGTATGTTCTATAGTCTAAAGGATGTAAGTAGAGGTATGTTCTAAAGTTTAAAGGATGTAAGTAGAGGTATGTTCTAAAGTTTAAAGGATGTAAGTAGAGGTATGTTCTAAAGTTTAAAGGATGTAAGTAGAGGTATGTTCTAAAGTTTAAAGGATGTAAGTAGAGGTATGTTCTAAAGTTTAAAGGATGTAAGTAGAGGTATGTTCTAAAGTTTAAAGGATGTAAGTAGAGGTATGTTCTAAAGTTTAAAGGATGTAAGTAGAGGTATGTTCTAAAGTTTAAAGGATGTAAGTAGAGGTATGTTCTAAAGTTTAAAGGATGTAAGTAGAGGTATGTTCTAAAGTTTAAAGGATGTAAGTAGAGGTATGTTCTAAAGTTTAAAGGATGTAAGTAGAGGTATGTTCTAAAGTTTAAAGGATGTAAGTAGAGGTATGTTCTAAAGTGCTATCGCTGAACAAAGTATTTTGTTTGAAAATGTGCCGTAATGTCGGATGGCCTCTAAATGTCGATTGCTGTATTGTGTTCGTCTGATAGCTTCTCCTCTGGTCAACACTCTGCCCGCCCCATTTCGCCTTATCGACAAAGAAAATGCCAGTGGACTCCCAGACCCCAGTACCGAGAGTTCTCACGTGTTGTATTGCCAGCGATATTTTGATATTGCTTGCCTGTAGCTTGTCAAATCAATTCTCGGTGGAGTTGTTCACGTGAGAGAAAAACAAACAAACAAGCGTTTATTGCCAGGGCATATTACTCCAGCACCCCGTTACTTGTAGTGGTGCCACCATTTATAGCACGCTCTTTATTCTCCCGTGTTGGCGCAACGACTGATCCTAGGTTGGTTTTGTGGTCTCTAATATTTACAGGGCCCTCAAACTATAAGTCAAAATATGATATTTTAATGGGTTTAATGTGCGTGAACTTGGGTCTAATTGTGAGATTTGGCTTAAGATGCTAGCACCATAGGGGACCGTTTTATTGTTGTTAGTATTATTACACTTATTTTTATTTTTACATATGTGTTCATGTTCCCGAAAGAAACTTATTGGAAACAGGCAGATGATTTGTGAGGCGAAGAGTTTCTCACGCTTCGTTATATAAACAAATACTTAAATAACTATTTCGGTTAAATACAACTTCGATATGTAGACTCAGCAGTCAGCATATTCCATGAAAAATAATGTAATATCATGTGTTGAACCAGGTTGATAATTTGATTCAGAAAACGCGCCGCAAGTCTAAGTTCAAATATACACATTCCTTTCCTCATTTCCTCATTAAATGTACAAAGTCACACAAAGTGACTCCTTTATATAAATGTATTGATTGTGTTACAAGTGATTAGTGATACAGCCAATGTTACCGATTATTAAATGTAATTGAGAAGGTAACAAAAAGCCATGTTCATATGTATTGCTCATTTAAAACCTGCCACAATGTTATTTAGTTGTGCCGATACCAATGACAGAAGCTTGCCGTATACATAGCTTCAAATCGTATCAATAGCTTCAAATCGTATCAATAGCTTCAAATCGTATCAATAGCTTCAAATCGTATCAATAGCTTCAAATCGTATCAATAGCTTCAAATCGTATCAATAGCTTCAAATCGTATCAATAGCTTCAAATCGTATCAATAGCTTCAAATCGTATCAATAGCTTCAAATCGTATCAATAGCTTCAAATCGTATCAATAGCTTCAAATCGTATCAATAGCTTCAAATCGTATCAATAGCTTCAAATCGTATCAATAGCTTCAAATCGTATAAATAGCTTCAAATCGTATCAATAGCTTCAAATCGTATCAATAGCTTCAAATCGTATCAATAGCTTCAAATCGTATCAATAGCTTCAAATCGTATCAATAGCTTCAAATCGTATAAATAGCTTCAAATCTAGAGCTGGATTTCTGTCGCCTGACATGTCGCTTTAGAAAAACAATCTTTACGGCCACTGGTAAAAAAATGAGCTTGTAAAATTAAATAACTTCATCTGTTACTGAATACCGTGTCGAGGGATTTAATTGACGGGCATGTCGCTGATCTTAGCACTGTGATGTCATCAAATCGTCACCACACCCGTAAAAAATACCGGGGAAAAACTGATGAGGAAAAAAATGGTTGAAATAAACGATCGTTCATTGTGTGGATCGTTGAGGGTGGTCCCTCCCCCCCCTCCCCCGCGTGCCACGGGAAGACGGGCGCTCACACAATTTTCCGACCCCTCCCCTCCATGTATTGCTTTTTTGTTGTCTTGAATTCAACCCGTTCCATCATCCGGCATTTTCAGACTACTCCAACCGCCAACCCTTCCCTCCAACCCATCCATTCGTCGTCCACGTCAGACATTGTAGTAACCATACCATCGTTGCTGACCTTAACGAACGTGACAACATATATGACACAGCGGTTCTTAAAACGTCGAATTATACTAATGATTAGACTCCACATAAGACCTGCACACATCCTTTGCTAAATTGTGGAATCCACTCATGAATTATACCAGGCTAATATTGGTGGAATCCGTTTCTATGCATTCAGCAGTGATTATGCCGGAGCGGTATTCATTTGTTAGAATTACACATAATTTATAGATAACTGTTTGCAAATTACACATATATATAACTGTTTGCAAATCGCCAGCGGTTGTTTTTTCAACAGGGTTTACAATTTTAATTTTAAAAAAAAACGTAAAAAACCAAGTTTTTCACTATAAATCCTTTATGTACGAGACGTAACTAAAAGAATGTTCATTATAATATGCAGCGCCAGACCATCCAGAAATACAAAATTGCAGTTGTGTCGTAAAACATGTTTAATATAATGCGCACCGATCAGGAATATGTTTATAAAAAGAGTTTCAATAAAATACGCACCTTATTGCGCGTCAGAAAGGTTGTTCAATATAATACGCACCGCGACGCTCTATCTCAAAAAATAGCATGGTACATAGGAATAAATAATATAATCTAAAAAATCAATAATTTAATTACGATCCATGCGATCGATCAGAAATTTTGATACATTGTTTTTTATTATTGGTACGACACTGCCTGCAAAATTTCAGCTCGCTAGCTTACGAGCAAGTGGGTTAAAAATCGATCAAAAGTTTTGGCGACAAGCAAGGGCGGTCGGTCGGTCGGCCGCAGACACCACGAGTTAATATAAAGGATTTAAAAAGTAACACCATTTTGTTTTTAAAGTCCTTGATTATTTCTATCTGTTTGGCTGAAACAAAATGAAGATAATTATTGTAATCGGTAATAAAAAGAGAATTATATTATTGGTTTTAACTCTTGACGGCCGCCTTTTAACACTTTACTTTGTAACTAGCCAAATGTAAATTGATTATAAATGTAGCGTGTTTTTAAAAAAAAATTAATCTTCCATTTTTTGAAAAGCTATTTTTTTTTGGTTGATAGTTTTTGTTGTGTTTTGACAATGCCTTTTTTTCAAAATCCCTTTACTTGAAAATGTAATGTTGTTTCTAGTCTACCCAAAACAAAGGTCATGGGGTGAACCAGCATGAGACTCGCTGATGTACTCCGAAAACCGCCAAACTCCCGCGTTGGCCTGTTACTTCGCTTGGACCGAGGCAGACCGTGGATGTTGTTCTAAACAGCCGTGCCACACTTTTCATAAACAAGCGCTTGTTTACTTTAGCCTTGTCGGGGCCCCCGGGCCCGTTGTTTACGACGCTTGTTTGTGAGGGTTGCTAGGCGACTGAATGCTATCTCCAACTTGTAATGTAAACAACGGCTATTTCATGTCTCGTTGTTTGTGCGGTTCAGCTTTTATCTTCCAACTCGAAGTCTTTATTATTTTTAGGGTTTACCACATTGTACTATTGTTGGGCTTTTTTGTGTCGGTACAGACAATATTTCTTTCAACAACAGAAGAGAAGGGCTTTCTAAACACGAGACAAAGAGGGCCAGACGATGTGGACAAACAATATCTATTGGTAGTCTCTACCACTACGGTATATAGTAATAAAGGGCGGACGTTTTGGATTGTATTGGTGTGCATAAATTTGGGTATTTTGGAGAGGGAATCAGCGTTGCAAATTTATCAGCAGATGCGGTAGAAGTTCTGTAGTCTGTGGAAGAGTTGAGAACACTCTATCAGTAGGCTAGTGTCACTCTATTAGTAGGCTAGTGTTACTCTATCAGTAGGCTAGTGTCACTCTATCAGTAGGCTAGTGCCGCAGATTAAGGGACGCTCTAGGGGTAGGTATGTAAGGTATAGAGGGAGATGGACACTGGTTCGCAGTGGTCGAGGTATAGAGGGAGATGGACACTGGCTCGCAGTGGTCGAGGTATAGAGGGAGATGGACACTGGTTCGCAGTGGTCGAGGTATAGAGGGAGATGGACACTGGTTCGCAGTGGTCGAGGTATAGAGGGAGATGGACACTGGTTCGCAGTGGTAGAGGTATAGAGGGAGATGGACACTGGTTCGCAGTGGTCGAGGTATAGAGGGAGATGGACACTGGTTCGCAGTGGTCAGTTGGTAGTACAATCAATAATTTACATGTAACTCTTACAATTCCGAACAGCTTCTTGTTTGATGCAATGACACTCATTTCTCCTGTTAAATTAAGAGGCCCTACTCTTTCTAAACTATATTTCCTTACCAACGTCACTCGGTATACACAACAACACAGCTGCATCACTTCTGCTCCTCTTTCAGCCACAAACTTTGTTTGAAAGATCATGCATGCTCCCTTCCCAAACCTCAAGCACGAGTCAGTTCTCAGCAACACCTCCACACAAACCGAACTTACAAACGTATTAATCCCGCCTTCCCTTGTCTGTATTTAATGACTTAACCATATGAGCCATATGTTGGGGATCAGGATCCGCCTTTGAAGAGGATACGCTATATCGTAAATACCTTTTATTGCCTCTTTTTATTTACTCCCGACATAACCAGTGCCGGGGATCCACCAGGGGAGTTTACTCGAGATTTCAAACCCATGTTTTATGTAAGTGAAACTCACATTTGTTCAACCTGAAGAGAGAAGAATGGAAAGAAAAAGTTTAAAAAGTTTAACCTTTGCTATTATTTGGAATTTGTTTTGCAATCGGCATACAGATTAAATGGACAGTGAAGGGAATTCAAATTTGCGTAAATAAAATGAAAATTAATTGCTGATTAGAATTATAAATTATACCAAAGAAAATGTTAGGGCGACCAGTCGTTAAATGGCATTTTGGTGAGTCATTGGATAGCTGATCTTAAGTGGTTTAATGGCATCTTGGTAAGGCACTAAAGGGCACCTCGGTGAGTCATTGGATAGCAGATCCTAAGTTGTTAAAGGGAATCTTGGTCAGTCAATAAAGGGCACCTCGGTGAGTCATTGAATGAGATTTTGGTGAGCCATTAAAGGGCATCTCAGTGAGCCATTGAATGAGAATTTGGTGAGCCATTAAAGGGCATCTCAGTGAGCCATTGAATGAGAATTTGGTGAGCCATTAAAGGGCATCTCAGTGAGCCATTGAATGATATTTTGGTGAGCCATTAAAGGGCATCTCAGTGAGCCATTGAATGAGATTTTGGTGAGCCATTAAAGGGCATCTCAGTGAGCCATTGAATGTCATTTTTTTGAGGCAGTGAATGTCAACTCGATGAGCGAGCGATTAAAGGGAAGTTCGGTGAGTCGCCAAAGGTGTAACTCATTCAATACAACATCAACTACATTTCTTGGAACTGAAACTGGTCCAGTTTAACTGAAACTGGTCAAGTTTAACTGAAACTGGTCAAGTGTAACTGAAATAACTCAATGGATATATATTTTACTCTGCGTTTAGAACTGAAACTGGTCAAGTTTAACTGAAATAACTCAATGGATATATATTTTACTCTGCTTTTAGAACTGAAACTGGTCAAGTTTAACTGAAATAACTCAATGGATATATATTTTACTCTGCTTTTAGAACTGAAACTGGTCAAGTTTAACTGAAATAACTCAATGGATATATATTTTACTCTGCTTTTAGAACGCACAACTGAATTTCAATAAACATGTATTTAAAATAAGTATTCATGTGTAACAAGCTGTTTCTTATGCCCTTTACTGATTATGCAGTCTTCTATTAACGATAAGCTATTAAAATTAATATACGAATGCGCATCTCAACGAATAACTTTAAATATACATGTACTCTTTAATTTAAAGATTTAAACAGTCAAAAATTCCTGAGTAGGTGTTCTCCTAACCCCTCCCGCTTTCATTGTGCACCGCGATGCGCTCTCGTTCGCTGCTTTCCTTGTCGTGCGCTTGATCACGTGACCGGTATACACTAAATTTCAACAAACAACATCTTGACATCTTGGCGATTAACTTTGATACGATGAGTGATTGTCCTTTAAAACACTTGAAAGTTATAAATAATTGAATTTAATCTCCATGCATAGAATGTTGAGTGCCTAAGGCAAGAATAGCCCATGGTATAATTATGGTCAGAGATTTAACCTTGCCTGTTACACCGGTCTGATAATTGCGCGATGTGGATGCCTTGCCCCATCTGGTATATCGTTAGTCTTTCATGCAGCCAGTTTTCTCATCTCAAATTTTCCATCTTCATCCCAAACAACCAAACAACACAAAAATAAACACGGCTTCACTCGAGCTCATTTTCACGTTTCAACTGTGTCATTTTCATTTAGGTCTTTGAACAACACAATTAAAGAGATCCGAATAATTGAAGTGCGGAAAAAAACAACTTTAAAAAATAAAAATAAAATAAAGTTGAAACGAAGAAAGTGACCTCCATTAAAACAATATCGCCTTTCACACGGGCGAGCACGGGTCAAATGCAGCAATGCTTTTCACGAGTCAGCGGAACCACAATGCCATATCGGATAGAACAGAGAATTTGTGTGCGTGAGGTCGAGTTTCAAAACAATTGGAAACGTTATTTGTAAAGTTCCCACCAGATCAAAGTCTTTTGTCTGCCTCAGAAAGTCTGGGATATTTTCTTTCAAGTGAAGAGAAACATTAAAAAACAATAACAATAAGATTTATTTATTCATGATTCAAAAGTGTTTATTTCGGTGATTTACAGTTTATATTAAAAAATAACAAAATAATATATTAATAAGTACTGTTTAAAAAACAACAACATGCGTTAACTTTTCCTTTATTGAAATTTTTGTTTTGTTTTGTTTAAATTTATACTTTAATTAATATTATTCGTACATTTAACGCCAGTTATTATTTAATGTAAAACACCACCACTTGAAAAAAATATTCCTACAACTAATAGAGTTTAGTATTTTTATAACCTGTAAATACCTGTTGTTGGATAATAACTTCCAGATGTTTAAGGAAAAACTCCTTTGTTTATATATTTAAAAAAATACGTTTCTGCAATGCTTAGAGAACAACGTTTTAAAATTTTGAGTAAGTGGGACAAATATTTTTAAAAATTTAGTTGAAAAAAAAACAAATTTGCTTTAATAGAGGCAATGAAGTGTCAGGAATGTATATAAGAAGTCAGTAGTCTAATTATCCAATGACATGTCAGGGATTCAGTCCTTTAGGGCCCCTACCCCAGGATTATATTCTTAGAATGTTTAAAACATAAAAAGACAAATTTAGCGTTAATATGTCATAATTTAAAATGACTCGGTTAACATTAATAACCAATGCCCGATTCAAAACACATACAGTTTGTACAGTTGCTCCTGGATTTCAAACTGTGAATCGGAGTCCATCCCTTATTAGTTTAATACTTTTATATTAAGTTTCTTTACTCTTAAAAACAAACTTAGATGCGTATATTTTTGATATACAGATGGCCTGTTTGATATACAGGTGACCTGTTGACAAGTGACGGTGCGTTCAAAGGTTACGGCTATGAGGATCTCACGTTATAACCAGCCGCCTTTGTTTCCCTAACTAGTAACTAGTGTCAGGTACCCACCCATTCGGAGCTGGGTGGACTCAGGGACACACTTGGCCTTCACGTAGATTCGAACCCGTGACCATCGGTACGCCAGTCGACCACCGTACCATGGAAAGTATTTGCCCAGCCACAATAAAACGGATACCTCTCATCCACCCACTGGATTCTGTTTGGTTGAAATAAAAACTGTCATGCGCATGATGGCAATGTACATTTTAAGTTATGTAATCACATGTAGTTTACTTTCGATATCGATGTAAAGCCGGTTCACGACTTTCCATACATTTTTAAAAGATAAAGACTTCTGCCTATATCAAAGTACATAAACGAATGGATATATAGTTTAAATGACAAATGAAAGTAATGTTGAACGTCCTCAATTACAGACATACTTAAACAAAATACAATTAGAACTTCAATTTCACGCAACTATTTTAGCGGTATTAAACCCGCCTCCCCCTAAATCAACGACAAATAGAATGTTTAGCTGTCACCTTTTAGCATATGTTTATTTAGATTTCCATATGGTAATTTCCCTTGTCTGCCATCTTGTAGCTCCTCTCTTTCATCGATACATATTTTTTTGCCCCGGAAGTGCAAAGGTCTGGCAGCCCTGATGCACTGCACTCGCCGCCACAGTTCACCGCCTCGTGGCCTAGGTGCTCACTCTCACGTGGCCGCCCCCTCCCTCCCTCGCCACCCCGCACTATCTGGGCGGCATTCTCCTCGCGACGATTGCTCACTTATCGGCGCGCGCTTCAAGTTGTACGCCCTCTGGAATCTTGTTGCCGTGGCATTAACGCGCCCACCTTGGTCCGCTCATGTTAAACATAGTTTCTCTCCCGCGGGCCACAGCTGATCAGAGTACGATCCGGTGAAAATGGGCTGCTATTCTCATTTTATCTACATCAGATGGTGCGATTTCGCACCGGTGAGGACTGACGATCTCGTAGAGCGGAGACCAATGATTTGGCACTTGATCTTCTCAATAATTGAACAGTTTATGGCGGCTTCAAGGAACGTTAACTCAGTGTTGGTTGTTGGACTTGTCCACTTTAAAGGAATAGTTGATTAGGACCTGGTGCCCTCAGCAACGCTCAGTTGATGGACTCAACTTTAAATAATAAAAAAAATAATTAAAAATTATGTCTATTACCACGTTTTTTTTATTAACTTGCTTTCGTGTCTGTCCGCAATTTTTCAAATTTGCCAACGTAAAATTTGACCACTTCTGATGGTCCTAGAGAGCTCAAAATTTGACCACAGATAGATCTTGGATGACAATACATTGTGTCAAAATATCAGATCGATTGAATGTACCGTAATTAAATTATTGCATTTTAAAATTTTATCTCTATTTAAATATAAGCATCTCTTATCCATCTGTTATTTTTTTCACGTGCCAACTCAGTTAACCCCGTGACCTCATCCCCGTGGTATTAAAACGTTGGGCGGCGCTTATGAGGTGTTTGGTAAAATAAATGATGTAACAATTTTTTTTTAAAATAAAGATTTTTAAAAGGGGAGTTAAATCATTGAAGAAATTTGAATAAGAAAGCAGTCTGAATATGAATTAGTGTAGTGTTTTCAATTGATAAGTGTTGGTGTTTGTCCATATGTTTGTGTTTGTTTGTGTTGGGTCTAAAATGCATCATCTTCACGCGGTTAGACCTGACAATCCATAACATATGGAAACCAAGAAGGCAATTTTGTATTTAATGAATTTTCTTATGTACAATAAAAGTAATATATACTCTATGAATTTACCCATAGATTAAAAAGAGTAAAATAGATATAGATAACACGGGATTTTTAAAAACCAAGGTTTTATAAGTGGACAATAAATAAAAGTAAAAAAAAAGATTTTTAAAAACCAAGTCTTCATTAGCGTATTAAAAAGAAGAAAATAATTTAAAACTTATAAGTTCAAGTACTTTCTTTTAATATGACTAAAAACGTGGGGCGGGCGCTTATGAGGTTTACATATGCGGTTCACTCATTCTCTCGCTTATAGATCTCTCTTTTGCCTTCTAAATTAGAAATCTTTAATTTTTATACCAAACACCCGCCCCACTTTTTTTAGTCATATTAAATCAAAGTACTTGAACTAATAAGTTTTAAATTATTTTCTTCTTTTAAGTACGCTGATAAAAACGTGCTTTTAAAAAATCTTTTTTTTACTTCTATTTATTTTATTCTTTTTATTCCACTTATACTTATAACAACCTGGTTTTTTAAAATCTTTTTTTACCTCTATTTATTTTACCAAACACCTCACAAGCGCCCGCCCAACGTTTTAAAAACATTGTGATGTGGTCACGGGGTGAACTCACGGATGTCAACAAAAGCCGACGGTACATATTCTTATATATAGACTATAGATAAACTAAAAAATTTCAATAATTTAATAACGGTACATTCGATCGATCTGAAATTTTGATATAATGCATTGTCATTCAAGATCTATCTGTGGTAAAATTTTCAGATCTCTAGGACCATCAGAAGTGGTTCAAATTTACGTTGGCAGATTTGAAAACAGTTAGAGATTCACAGTGAATGAGTCAATGAGTGAACTGCATATGTTAAACCTCATAAGCGCCCGGCCCACGTTTTTAGTCATATGACATTAAAGTACTTGAACTTAGAAGTTTGAAATTATTTTCTTCATTTTAGTCCACTTATAAAAACGTGGTTTTTAAAAATACATTTTTACCTTTATTTATTTGCATTCATTTATATAAATATATTATACCAGCTGAGAAGAGACAAAATCATTTATACTTAAGAGCTGTTGCTTCTAATTTATCTATTTAAAAATAATTTTGAAGACCACGCGTATGGTAGAAGACGTTAGAAACATTAATTGATTTTGAATAGTTCTAACGGGGTTTTAATGACTTAGAAATGTCATAATTAATGACAGTTAGAAATGCCATAATTAATGACAGTTAGAAATGCCATAATTAATGACAGTTATAAATGCCATAATTAATGACAGTTAGAAGTGCCATAATTAATGACAGTTATTCAAAGGCTAGAAATGCCATTAATGACAGTTTCAGTTATTCAAAGGATAAAAAAGATTTTGACTTCATGATATCTAATTGGTTTCAAGTTTTTAAACGACATTTGAAATTTTTTTTTAAATCTCACAACAGCATATACCCAGGGAGTTTAAGTATGAGCTCGTTCTAATTACTACATTAATGTTCCATCTTGTACAGTAAAGGGGTGTTAAAGATGGGAATATATGGGTGCTTTCATTAAGCAAAGTAATTTAGATAAAGACCACAAGATGAGTAGTACAAAAATCATACTTGATACATTAAAAAAATAAAAAAATTATGTATTACAAAAACCTTGCACTACAACAACCATTGTTAATTGTTCACTCTAGTCTAAGGGTCATTGGTCCGTGTGCAAAATATTTTGTTTCAAAATTACTCATGTGAAAAGTTGCACTTTATCCACAAACACAGATATTTAATTATCCTTATGAAAATAAGCTACTCGGTAATTCTTAACTGCTGCGCGGCGTCGGTCAGATATTTCGCGGCCGCGCAGCTTTTAAGGAACCATTGACTACAACTCAACCCAGGTTGTGTTTAAATTGACTGTCAGTGGAGGGGGGCAACTCTTGTTCGGGTTGTGTTTAATAAATTGACTGTCCTCTGTCAGTGGAGGGGGCAACTCTTGTTCGGGTTGTGTTTGTGTTTAATAAATTGACTGTCCTCTGTCAGTGGAGGGGGCAACTCTTGTTCCGCCCCGTGGGGGACGGGGGCACAAATCCTAAGAACGTCATTTCCTGGCCCATCTTTTGCCAGTGAAGACACAACACACTCGTTTCTGGATCTCACAGGTTTTCTCCCTTGAGTAAGTTGTCAATGAACAGAGACTACTGGCAGTAAATACACTGACTGCTGCCACAAGTGAAACAAGCCAGTGCCTGTGAGACGGTGACTGATATCAAATGATACACGCCACGACATCATGGCTATTATGTCGCGCGCTAATCGGCGGAGGATTACTCCCGATATCGGAGGTGCGATAATTATCTCCCTGGCTTGATGGCGCGGTGCGAAGCTCACACCTGACTGGAATCGATACTTAGATCGATATTCACCTGAGTAACCATCGCAGTTCTTTTCGCGTTCTTTGTTTTGTTGCGATGACACAATGATATATACATATTTTAAAACTTTTTTTTTAAAATAAAGATTTCCTCGTCACTAGATCTCATTCAGTCTTGGTAGATTTGGCTGTCCCTTCAAAAGTACTTATAGAAATTCTTTACAGCAGGCGGAGCTGTTCTTCTCTCTAATTTTTATACCTGCCAAAGGCAAAGATGGATGTGGTATTTTTTATTAGAATTGTTTTTAAAAAAGGGCAATAGTGTGTGTGGGGGTTGTTGATACCTATCACCTAACTAGGGTTGGTACCGCCCCGGATGGGATAAGCTTTGGTCAACCCTCACACGGATGGGATAGGCTTTTGTCAACCCTCACACGGATGGGAATAGGCTTTGGTCAACCCTCACACGGACAGAATAAGCTTTGGTCAACCCTCACATGGATGGGATAACTTTTGCTCAACCCTCACATGGATCGGATAAGCTTTGGTCAACAATCACACGGATGGGATAAGCTTTGGTCAACCCTATGCTCACACGGATGGGATAAGCTTTGGTCAACAATCACACGGATGGGATAAGCTTTGGTCAACCCTCACACGGATGGGATAAGCTTTGGTCAACAATCACACGGATGGGATACGCTTTGGTAAACCCTCACAAAGATGGATGAGCTTTGGTTATTCCTCACGCGTAAACACGTTTTGAGTTTGTTTTTGTTTTTTTCAATGGCGCCCTAGATACATTTTTATAAGCTGCTTCTGCACTCCATGTCAATGGCACTGGGATGAATAATCTTTGATGCAGGGTATAATAGTTTCTCACCATTGTGGCGTATAATTTACTTGCGAACATTTCATTGCTTCAGTTTATATATACATACATTTATTTACATAAATACATATATATGTGTCTGTGTATGCACGTGCTTGTGTGTGTTTGTGTATTTAAATTTAATTCAGGTCAATAAAATTATGATTGATTAAAATGAAATTAAAAATAAAAGTGTTAGCTATGCCAAACACAGCAGAAACTTAAATTGGTGAATCTCAACAATTGTGTTAAATGTGAACGTTTAATGCGCACCACAAATTGTTGCACACTTTATGTGCTCATTTGTTGACACGGAGATGGATCCATTAATTTTGTTTTAAATTGTCTGTTTGAACAAGCGGCTCCAATTATTTTCAACATCGTTCACCAGCACAAACATACATGCACACACACATACACGCACTCACACATACACGCACTCACACATATATTAACAGACGCGAAGAAAAATCGCCGCACCACATCCGAAACCTCCTAAAACATGTAAATTGTTTGTATTTACTTTCTGTTTTAAAATAAAGAAAAGGGAGAAAATATAAACTATATCTTTTCTGCAAAAATAACAGAGATCATGCATACAGTATTTGGGTACAAAAAGGTGTATTACAAAAATACTCTTAAGTTTTATAAGTCAATTGATTAAAATAAATTTTTAAAATCCAATAAAGGGTGGCCAATAAAAATTTTAAAACATATTTAAAATAAAATAAATTAAAAGTAAATTATCATTTGATGTTTTCTATCGAGTTGTTCTCGCAGGCGAGGGCATTTTACCGTAACCTTCGTTTATCGTCTTTGGTAATTACGACTGCATATCCAGTTGTGAATATTTCAGAGGTAATAATGTTTCCATTTAGTGCAGTAGACAATTTTATTTAAGCAGAAATTTTGCGAGACAATCGGTACAAAGTTACTCCCAAGACATCGACATTCTGTGCCGAAAATGTTCAATGTGTGTATCAAATGTTCAATCTGCAGCAAATGTTCAATGTTTTCAGCAAATGTTCAATGTTTTCAGCAAATGTTCAATGTTTTCAGCAAATGTTCAATGTTTTCAGCAAATGTTCAATGTTTTCAGCAAATGTTCAATGTTTTCAGCAAATGTTCAATGTTTTCAGCAAATGTTCAATGTTTTCAGCAAATGTTCAATGTTTTCAGCAAATGTTCAATGTTTTCAGCAAATGTTAATCTTTGTGAAGCTAATGTTCATTCGGTGTGCACATAATTTGTTATCTGGCATCTAACATTTCAGCATTGTCGGTGTGCACATAATGTTTTAGCGTTACATCTAACATTTCAGGATTGCCGTTGTGCACATAATTTGGTTGCGTTACATCTAACATTTCAGCATTGTCGGTGTGCACATAATTTGTTAGCGTTACATCAAAAATCAGTAAAGATTGATGAGGTGCAGAGAACCCCTATTATAAAATACTTTGTGTACATATCAGAAAGTTTAATATTTGGTATTTATCAAACAAGGACAAGTTAGTCGGGCTTTTGAAAAAAGGTCGGCGCCGTAGGCCCCCTAAAAAAATTGCATTTTTTATAAAATAAATAGATTTCAGCTGAAAACTTCCGTCATTTTTGACGGGTGTACGCAAGTAGTTATATAAACAGAAGAAGGCCACTGCTATATTTCAATGTATTCTGTATAAAATAAAAGAACAAACAAGCGCTGGAGAAATGTACAATGTACAAATGTAATATGAGGAAATCAAGGATATCATGGAATTGTTCAACGAATTCAATTCTTTCTATTCCCGCCCGGTGCTGTATTTTATGTGTGCTTGGCATTGTGTGGCTGTATTAATTGATATACTAGTACCACTAGAACCGGAAGTTGATCAAGATGGTGGAAACTAAATTTCTCTGCCGTCGATAAAATAAAGGAATAAACAAGCGTTTGAGAAATTTACAACGTACAATTGAAATATGAAGAGAGGGGCGAAGGCGGTTCACTGGCGCCTCAAAACAAGTCGCTTCGGGTAGATGAGGCTCGTTAACCTTGGCTGGTAGTTCATCGAGGAGAAGGAAACTCTGACTTCAAACCTCCGCTGCTTTGCGGTCACACCCGCTACCCGGGAAAGGCTAAGGGAGTAAACCCTGACGGAAAAACATGAAATGGAGCACCTACAGACGGTCTATACATAAAAAGTATGTACATTCAAGCAGCTCCTGCGACGCCAATGACGCCAAGTTGCATCGATGCAAGTCGTTCCCTTGGTTACACCATTCACGTGGAGAGGGGGATATGCTGTATGGGCAGCAGCTAATTCTCCATAATACCCTCCCAGGCTTGCATCACCTCTGGAGAGGACACTCCAGCGTCTCAAAAAGTCCCGCACCAAGACGTTTTCTGCAACCTAACCCAACGTTGATGCGCCATCGTCTCTCGAGACGGAAGGATGCCGATATTGTTTGTAAAGCAATACTTTGTATTTGATCTAGAATGGCAAGCTGATAAGTTGCTAAACACACTTTACGCTTGATGGATTGAGCTAAGACGTGTCTAACTCATAAAAACAAATGTTTCAAAATTCAATAATGTGTTTTAAAGTAACGGTGAACAGTAAATGGCGGCTGGATAGCGAAGTCAATAGTGCGCTCGCCTCACAGGCTGAGGGGCGTGGGATCTAGCCCACCTCAATGACTATTGCTTTAAAAAAGTCATCCGCTGACCTGGAGAGGAGATGGGCGCCTCCAGGTATACCAAGCCCCGAGAAAGTTCTAATGGAAACATTAGAACCCCCTACGACCACGAGGTTATGGGACACATACAAATAAAAAAAAATTTAAAAAAAACTAAACAAACACGCAATAAATGCAGAGGAAACTTTGAATATTTAATCTCTTTACTTGTTTCTTTAAGGTATCCGTCATAAAAATAGAGAGACATTGCAAAGCTTCAAATTTAAGACAGTTCTTTCAGACTGGCTCAAATATCGGAAGAAAATCTTAAAAATAAATTTGATTCAGATTGGCTGAATAAGAACAAAATAAATTCAGCGCAGAAATACTAATTTTGATTTCGGCTGAATCTACGGACTGGTCTGGTAAAGTAAATTTTGTCCAGCAAGAATTAAGTAAATTAAGACATGAAATCGACCCAAAAAAAAAGTCTGCGCAGATCGTTGTCTGTTGATATGTCCATACGCACGTCTCCCAAAAACCGCAACGGTCACGGGACTGATGATGATGAGACTTTGGATAAAATGACGAAATGGATTAAGACACTTTAAATTTAGATTCAGACTTTGTCTGCAAGAACAGCCAGCCTTGCACACCCACCCACCCCCTGTTTGCCATTTCAATGCACTCCCTCACACTGAAGAGATATCAGGCCACGCCCCCTAACGCTATGTAATTAAAGCACTTATGTGAATTGACAGAAATAAGCGAGTTAATCTTTCCTCACCATCCATTCTCCGGGCACAGTTGGGAACCGACTGTGAGTCAATACTTGTGTTTATTGGTAACCGCAAGGGAGTAATTGTCGTGTGGGTGCACAGAAATCGACTACCGCGCAGACGTGAAGCACGTATACAACAGCATTGTGTTGTTAATTATGTCTTTTTGGCCGTATCGTTAAAACAACGTGTAAAAGAGAAACTGAAATAACGCATCATAAGTGTAAGCAGATAAAGCTAACATTATACGTTTAAACTGAATTCATGCGAGAATAACATATTATTCTAGTCCTCCTCCCCTCTCTTTCTCTCTCTCCTCAACCCCTTGTTCTAATCATGTCCCGTGTGAAGACTTGACGGGTCAGTTTTATGTAACGCGGAGTTGTAACTTTGTGAACAATGTCTCGCTCTTGTGTTGTTAAATCCCTTATATTAACTTCACCGTTATGTCTGTAGTGGGCTCGCGGTCGGTCGAGCGGGCGGAAAAACATAAGTCAATTAAACAACCCCTTAAAAACAAAGTTTTTGACTATAATTCCCTTATATGTGAGACATAACTAAAAGTATTGATCATGTTCAAACGCGACAAACATTTACAGACTGAAACTGCCTAAACTCCCCGTTGCTGTAAAACGGGGGTGGGGGGGGGTCTGGTCACATATAATTATATAGCGATAAACTAATTTAATTACGGTACGTTCGATCGATCTGAAATTTTGATACAATGCATTGTTAGGGAACACGAGTCTATGTGCAAAATTTCAGTTCGATGACATCACGGGAAGTATGTCATTTTTTACTTTTGTTTTTCTACCCACCCGCGAACGAAAGGCAGAGAGAGATTACTACAAGATTTCGAAGTTAATATAAGGGATTTAAAAATGACCCACTCAAAATTTCAGATCGATCGAATGTACTCTAATTAACATAATAAATTTTTAGTTTATCGCTATGTATCTCTGTGTAGCCGTCTGCTATAGTTGTCCCCCACGTGTCACTGGAGTTCACTCCAGCCATCGATGACCACATCCCCGTGTTTTACAGCAAGGATGTTCAGTCACGTTCAGTCTGTAAATGTTTTTCGCCCGGTGCGTATTATATTGAACATAATCAATACTTTTAGTTATGTCTCATAAATAAAGGATTTATAGTCAAAAACATTGTTTTTACGGGTTGATTAATTTTAACGGTCAACACCAATGTTCCCTCTAAGGTTCGTTGGTCCTTGTGAAAACTAAAAAAAATCGTGTGCAAAGTTCCACATCATCAATTTTTTGTGCAATATTTTACAAATTTAGCCACGCGGCGCGGTAATTCTAAACTGCTGCGCGGCATCGGTCAGATATATGCGCAGCCGCGCAATTAAAAGACAACACCAGCTATAGCGCCATTTCTCTTAATTGAATGTGACAAAAATTTAGGCGAGTACAATGTATCATAATAAAATACCCAGTACACCTTAACAAATCTAGGCGAGTACAATGCAGCATATGAAAATACACAGAAAACATGAACAAATCTAGGCGAGTACAATGTAGCATAATAAAATACCCAGAACACATGAACAAATCTCGCCCAAGTTTGGCACTAACAGACCCATCCCAAGAAAAACTTTGTGCCCGTACCAAAACGTAGAAGGTCATAACGGGATGATTAAGGCAATTTATCCCTGAATGTCTTGTCAATTACCTGAAAACGTTTGTTCTAATTCCAAATATTTTGCTCTTGTTCAGTCCCAAACTTACCAAAAGGTTACACTTAGTTGCAGAGACTTTGCGACTTTCATTGTCGTGCGAGTATATTGACATTTTATCTATAGAGTTTCGGTGCTGGAAATGTCAAATCATTAATTCGTAGGCCATTCATAAGGCTGTCGGGTAACTAGGGAAGATTTTCCGTCACGTAGTGGATTCGTAGTTCTATAGGCTATGTTGTACACGTGTTTATGAACTTTAAGTTTATTTTAAAAAATTAAAAAACCTGTGTTTAATATTTGATTGTGCACATATATATAAATATATATATATATATATCAAAATCAATAATCAACATACATAATTCCCGTAATGGATGTAATGCTTCTTGGATGTAATGCTGAACTGTTCAAAAGTGCGCACCAAAAATTACTGCACTAAATATAACTCTTTTCGAACGTTCCGCATAAAATTTCTCAATATGATAATAAATGAATCAAATAAACATAAATAAAATGAATTATAATTCTGTATTACGTTATTTTTAAATCTGATGTGTATTTATTTTGAAAACTTCCGTCAATTTTGACGGAAGATACGCTAGAATATATATATATATATATATATATATATATATATATATATATATATATATATATATATATATATATATATATATATATATATATATATAGTGTTATTTTATTTATATTTGTAATGAACACAAGTTGGGTTATCCTTGTTATTAGTTTAAATCATTGGTATTTCCCCTTTAGTATAAGTATAATGACATTGTTGTTGAGAAGCCATTTTGAGATCACGGTCCAGTTGATTACATCTGATTCGGATACTAAACACACCATTGCCCTCAATTTTAAAGCAAATCTCGATAAATCTCACTCCATTAGTGTGTGCTCAGATTTTAGTTACAGTGACTTACACACATGACCTGCTCAAAAGTTTGAGTGAAGATAGTTTTCTTCTGGTGTTTTTTAAAACTCTTGTTCAGTTCAATACCTTTCATCTCGCGTCTAAGGGAGGCACGCAACAAAATATTGAAGTTATAGGCCGAATGAGTAGTTTCAAAAACTTGGCAAACTCGGTGTTTTTAGTCTTAATTTATTAGTACAATTTCCGATTTAGGTCGGATTGGTTCTTCCAGCGTCATCTATTTGTTTACTTTTTCCATTTCCGTGGGTCTTTCGGTCACTCTTTCGCCAAGTTGACGTAAAGCGATGGGGGAAGTGATTTCTAAAGAAAATGATCGCAATAAGCGAGATTATGTGAGCAATTTTTAAAAAGTAATAATATTTTTGTTAATTATTGAAGTTTTAAAAATTTACTTTAAAAAAAAATAGTTTAATAAAAACTTTTAAAATGAAGACTGTCAATAAATAATTAAAATGCAGAAATTATTAAAGATTGTCAATAATAAAAATAAATAAATAAATTACTTCTGCAAATATTTTCAAGATTTCATAAATAATTTAAAAGACCCACTTTCAAATATATTCAGTCTCCAATAATACAATCCTCTAGCTACATTTGTCCTCACATACATTTGTCCTCACATACATTTGTCCTCACATACATTTGTCCTCACATACATTTGTCCTCACATACATTTGTCCTCACATACATTTGTCCTCACATACATTTGTCCTCACATACATTTGTCCTCACATACATTTGTCCTCACATACATTTGTCCTCACATACATTTGTCCTCACATACATTTGTCCTCACATACATTTGTCCTCACATACATTTGTCCTCACATACATTTGTCCTCACATACATTTGTCCTCACATACATTTGTCCTCACATACATTTGTCCTCACATACATTTGTCCTCACATACATTTGTCCTCACATACATTTGTCCTCACATACATTTGTCCTCACATACATTTGTCCTCACATACATTTGTCCTCACATACATTTGTCCTCACATACATTTGTCCTCACATACATTTGTCCTCACATACATTTGTCCTCACATACATTTGTCCTCACATACATTTGTCCTCACATACATTTGTCCTCACATACATTTGTCCTCACATACATTTGTCTTTCTTTACTTTCATTGATCTCACTATCCCCGCGCCTCTTTTTTTTTACTTTGCAGCTTGTCGTTCGTTCCTAAAGGGTTATAAATAATTATTTAACAAAATCTATTATATGTATTACTATCTTAGTAAACTAAACCTGTAATGTAATGTTCAATGCAAGCTGAAAAAGCCATTGTCAGTTTTGCTGGGAGAAAAAAGGGTTAAACCCAACCATCTCTACCAGAGTCCTGACCTTAACTTGATTGATATTTATTCTCAACACCTGTCACTTTTGTACGGGTAAATGTGTGACTTCATCTTCCCCATTTATATCTCTTCATTCACGTGGAACTGTGGAGTTTTTTTTTCCTTCTAATTTTTAAATAAACTGGAGAGAGAAAAAAATATTAAAAACCAATATCCGCTATTAGTACAATGGACAGTGGCAGTGTCTAAGAAAGGGAGAAAGTTAATTTGTTTAATGGCTTTCAATTTTACACGTGACATTTCTGAGCAGTTTTTCGGTGATTATTTTGTCGTGAGCTCATCTGCCAATAAAAGAATCATCTCAGCTATCATTCTATGACACTCATCGGCTGGGGCGGTGGCGGGGGATACTTATATATGATGGGGAAATAAAGTACATTTCCATTCTTGTTGAGCGCAATAAATCACACACATTGTTTCACTTGCCCTCTCTGTCTCTCTGCGAAAGCCGTTTTGTGGGGGTGGTAGGGGTGGGGGGGGGAGATTGAAATAAGTACGACTTGAGGGGGAAATTTAATAACCCTTTGAGCCCCGCCCCTCCGTTTACGCCGACGTTCGTGGTTGGGTGAACAAAGATGTAATTTATTGGCGTGTTGAATGCAGACATGAGAATCTTCTCATCCGCGTGCTCGTGGCGCTGTTGTTTCTTTGTAACCGTGTGCAGGAGCGCGTGCGGTTAAATAATAGCACGTATAAAAACAAGACAACAACGTGATCATTGTGATCAAGTTTAGTTTCGTTAGTTCCCGGCTTGAGTGTCTCCGTGTTTTAGCTTTTTTTGCCAACAATCTGTGGATTTATAGACATTGTGGCTTTTCATGTTTGGACCTCGGATGTTGTTTAATAAGTTGACGTGTTTTATTTTTGTTCTTTACACAAAGTGGGTTGGATTTACTGGTTTTATTTCCTATGTTCATCTTTTGTCCAATTCATAGTATTATATATAGAGAAAACATTTTATATTTTACGTAGTGCGTTAATTTCTCATCACTGCCTTTCTTTCTCTCCATTCGCGGAATCGCCAAATATGTGATGTGATGTCGTGTATGCGGTGAATAATTTTAACAGCTTAATTTTATTGATAGTTTGATTTACTTTTTTAAATAGCACCACGATTTACGTCAACTGTACAACATATCTGTTTTAAAATAATTGAAGCGTTTTCACCAACATCTTTACCTGGTCAGTGCTGACCTGGGGAAAGTGTTACGCCCTGGGTCAAACATCCCATGTTCTATTGTGAGATGGGATGGTTTACGGTGTGGACGAAACAGGCGTCTTTAAGGAAACGAACATTTACGACGTCGGTAAAGGGTCGGGGGAGGGATGTGGTGGATTGGCCACTGACGTTGCCTGAGGCGTAAGAATAAACGTCCAAAAGCGCGACCGTACATTTAAATTTTCATTCCTCATTGGAAGGTTCACTTCACTCAACCCTTTGTAATGACTTGTTCATATACCGGTACCATTGTTTCTTTGGTCGATGTTTTTATTTTTTTAACCAACGCATAATGAATATTAGGTTTCTTGAAAATAATTATAATTTAAAAAAAATATGAATTCTGTTTTGTTCAGCTTTGAAGCGTTAGTAGGTGAATGCTATTTTGGCGGATGGGGATGTCAAAGAGGGATAACTCATCAGTTGTAGTCGCGATTACTGTTTTTTGGTTTTATATAATCGTATTTTAAAAATTATTTATAAACAGAAAAAGGGTTTCTCAATAAGGAGAATTTAAACAAGGCTGATCTTATGTGTCGATAAAAAATTGTGTTCGGATTACTGGATACACCAAGAGCAAAGTCCCTCCCTCCAACCACTGTCCTACTTGCCGGGCGGTGCTCAAAGGGTTTCGGTATTTCAGTTGATCATTCATGCATAAAATGGACGGCAGATTAGTTTTAACGCAGTGGTATAACAGCTGTGAATGTAATTCTGGCTGTGGGATATACATCGTGTGTATTAACTCGCTGTGTTTATTGTTTTGTTTATTTCCCTTCAACGGCTCTATCTCTGTGTTTAAACGTCTGTTCAAACTGTGTGCAGTAATTATGTCCTGTATATGGCTGTAGGTAAGATAGATAGGTCTACGTCAGATTGGTCTACGTCAGTAATTATGTCCTGTATATGGCTGTAGGTAAGATAGATTGGTCTACGTCAGATTGGTCTACGTCAAAATGTACTGAAACAAAATCTGAGGACATGTCTTCCGAAAACAGGATCGGAATAAAATAAACATTGGCGTATTTCAGGTGGATTATTTATTTTGTATTCTAAGCGGCATTCGCATCTCGTGTTTTTGGATTTCTTAAGTCGAATCGAAGATAAATCACCCTGGTGACATATTTATAATATAATCACTTGAAATTTTCGATGATATTGTGCTAAGCGGAGTGAGCAAAAAGTGTTTAATAGTTGTTTTTTTTAAAAAAATATATATTTTCATTAAAAGTTTTAAAAAGATCAGCTCCGATGTGCAACACTTTTACTATATAAAAAAGGATTTAAAAGAAAACCAAAGACATAGAAACGCTTCGGTTTTATTTGCTGTCAGTAGGCGCGTTGTCGCCGCTGTGGATGGAAGATGACGATGTGGAAGAAATGAGACTGGCACCGGATGCTGCCGACATCAAAAGCGTCGACTCAGTCTCTGACCTTGAGGGCGCGCGGTGCCCCTCCCCCAGTTGTGAGCCCGGACCTCCGCCCCTGCTTCACTCGTCGCTTCTTGAAACAATTGAAGACGTTTCCTCGAAACCCAAGACGGCTGGTGACCGTTACACCCGTCCTTCACTGAAATCTATGAGTCCAACACTGGTTAACGAGAAATCGGCGTTATTTAACGAAAGTCTTTTGGATTCAGCCAAGTTAACCAAACCCATATCGGCTACCAAAAAGCAAAGGTCTTTAGAAAAGGACGAAATCTCCGATTCTGGAATTAAACTGGATTGTATTACCGGAAAACAAATACCGCTGGATAATTCTGACAAATACAAAAGTAGGGATAAAATTACGTCAAAACCTGTGGCGGAAGAAGCTAAAACAGTTGAACCACAGCTGCCTATGTCCGGATCTCTAGCAACACTAGAAGCTAAAAGACATGACTCATTTCCAGATGACGAAAACCTCGGTGACCATGACGTCACGATAACAGGCTGTCACGTGGTCCCCGGTAGAGCCAGGTTTTCTTTCGGTATGGCCATGGCCAACGTGTCGTGTCAGCAGCGCCAACCCAAGCTGCTGAAGCAAGACGCTTTCAGCTTGTCTCAAGAATACACCGGTAGAGCTCTCTACGAACAGGGAAAGTCGCTGAGAGATTCCAGCTCTTTCAAAACTAATGTCATCCCCGGTAAAGACCGGAGCCACTCTACTTTAAATGAGGACTTTGGGCACAATGCCTATCGATACGACAGAGTATTTGAACCGACCGGCAAAGTCCGCGCAGATGGCAGCAGTAGACACTTGGATAAACGGATATTCCCGTCACACTTGGCAAATACTCCGCACGAAATCTTCATACCAAAATCCGTGCTAAACAACATCGCGTCGTCTTCAGGCAGTTTCGGAGGAGCTTTCCACAGGAAGCCGGGGCCGTATAGATTTGAATGTGAGAACCTCGCGGGGTCCCAGCCTTGTTGGGATAACGTTGGTGACGTGTACAGGCAGAGGTTCCAGTCGCTGGACGACAACATGACGAGGGTGGAACGTCTTCAACGGGAGGACGCCCTGCACACGGCTTACCGCAGGGCTTTGTCTGAGCACGTCATACCACTGGGGTACCTCAGGGAGCTGTGCAGTTTGAGACGTAAATCTCAGGTGAGGATGTCGTAAGCGACTGTTGTTTTACTCCACGTTTATTAAGAGGCGGCAATTTGAAATTGATACAACTTGAGCTTATTATATCAAGATGTCAGAGCATAGAGTCGGGATTTTATTCCCTTTAAACTAGCGGCCCCCCCCCCACACACACCTTTCTCAACATTCACCGTTTTTGGTCAGGGTTCCTCTTTCGAGCGTCACGAATTCCTTGAAAATCATTTAAAATTCGATATTTGTCATTGACTGTGTTGGAAACTCACATAGGACGACGTGGAATAGGGTCAAGGGTGCCGTCACTGCTTCAGATGGTCTATAACACCAGCTCCATTCTTTCTGCTTAAACCCAGTAAACTTTGTAAAAACATATAAATTTTAACATGATGCCAGTACTTAATATTAACACTAATTTGGGAACACTGCATCCAAAATAATTAAAGAAGTAAAAAAAATTAAGATCAGGAAAAAATAGACCCGAAATTGTGTTCTATTTTCATATAAAAATTTAAACCTATTTTTTCCTCTTGGATTTTTACCACATTAAATCTCCAAGTTTCTATAACAAAATGAACTCCTTTTAGTTTATTTACATGAATAAACTCGGGCTGGTACTGATTTTAAAAAAGTTTTGTTCGATGTATCGGGAAAAATTTAATCGATTAATTTCGATTAATTTTATATTTATAACGCATATATAGATCCCGTTAAGTTGCGATTAATTATGTCGCGAAATCGGTTAAGTCGCGGTAATTCCATGGCTCTCAAATTTTGTGACGTAGCACAGGAAACTCGTTCTGCTATGCAAGAAATAGGAAGAAAAACCTTTTTGTTTACGTATGCAAGTCTAAATAAATAATAATAATACGAGAGAAAAGTATGTAAGTGAATTTTTTTTTAAAAACTATCAATAAATTGGGAAAAAAGAAATTACAAATATTATCTTATATTTTAATAGAATTTGAATCGATCAAGTTAATTTAAACGATTACAATTTTTAACGATCAATCGATTAATTAATCGTTAATTTCCGCAGCCCTAGAATAAACCATCAGTGGGTTATTTAGTTTAAAGACAAGTTATTCTGTTAAGGCTTTATTTCACCAAATACTTAGAGTCTTTGAGATATCCGAGTCAGTGTTACTGCTTGAAATCAATAGATAACAACTTACGATGTAAAGAACCAAACAACAATACAGCTATTCATTAAAACAATGAAATCCTAAGTGTTGTTTTTTTTACAAGAAGTAAAATATATAATATAAGCTATTGATACTGTTGATTTTAAAAACCAAGCGTCTTTTAAAATTCAAAAGCTAATGTTTAGTGTTTTAGTGTACTTGCACTTAAAACAATATTCATAATACTTTACTATTAGAGTCACACTATCATAAGAATCATTAACTGGCTTAATCTGCATTCAATGTCAATGTATTTTGTGAATGAATGCTATTTCTTAACACGGCTCCTTGATCTGGATATAGTTTTTGACATCAATTTGATTGGGATTAAGTTTTACTTTAATATTCAAGTACAATAAAGCTAATGTCATTTTATATACATATGGGTTCAATAAAGTCATTGAAGGAACTCTGAATTTCTAACATTTGCCAATGACCTATAATACGAAGGAAAGAAATGTTAAGGTTTATTTATTCTGATTTTCAGTTGAGTTTTAACCATGCTCCGAAGAAGAAAAAAACAACACCACGCGTTTCTTTACTTTGTTATTACCGTTATATAATACTCGATGAATAAAACCGTGTGCTGGTGAATCCTGGCATCGTCTTACCAATGTCACACATGTGTTCACGCACCACTACACACGAGTTACCGGTTCTTCTACTTAATATACATTATTTATTTCCTTGACTGTCAACATAATTTGTCTACTACTGATGGCCATTGCTTCACCAAAGTTTGAGAATCCTTGAATTCCACGACTCGCTCCCCGCTAATCATAAGACCATAATGCCATAATGCGCCCTGTTAAACGATGCGTGTGTTTGCTTTGAACAGCAGTTAGTTGGACGGATCAAGAAACTGTAGCCTAGATATTATGGCAAGATGTTGACATCTTAGCACTGACATTAATGAACCTATTTGGATAATTCAACGCACTGCTGTACTGCTGTACTGTGGGGCAATTTGAGTTATCACTTGGACTGCACCGAGAAAATCCACATATTTCTTTTAATGTTATATATGTGTTTATATAATATATGAATACGTGTACTGCTCGAGTTTTGTATTTTTGTTGGAGTCGTTGATGTACTAGTGTGGAGATAATGTTGGATTTTAAGATAAATCAATGGAGCAACAGTTATGAAGCTGATGAGATATTAAAATTAAATGATGGAGAAACAATATTAAAGCTTTTGATACTTGTAGACTTGTAGAGATAATCTTGGAGTTTGGGATGTTTAAATGGGGCAATATTGTTGGAGTTTGCGATGTATTTATTAGGTACTGTTGTTATTAGATGTACCTGTTTTGTTTTTGTTTTTTGGTTTAATTACACCGTTGGACACAAAAGTGATAGTCAGATATATATTAAGACAGATGTATAGCATTGCCCATTCAGTAAAGTCAAGATGAATTTACCTTTTGTTTACCTGGGCAATCAGAATGAATGATGAATCTTAATTTGTACCAATATTTACAAACGTCTTGAACTCAGACTTAGGTTTTATGTGGCACATCAGGCTTAACTCCATGACGCTCTTAGGGAGAACTTTCTTAAAAGAGTATGCGCGTCCTAAAACAATAGGTCTGGGGAATTCTTTGGGGCCACCATCCATCGGCGCCTGCTGGTCATCAGCCATGCTATTATACTTGTACTTTGTAATAACATCTTTGAGTTTGTGGTTAGCCTACTATAGACTAAACGTCTACGGCTAGGAATTATCTCAACTTCTGAACAAAGTCAAAACACACACACAACAACTAAATGCAATTTAAATAGAAAATAAATGAGCGGCACTGAATTACAAATTTAACATGTTAAAAATTTAAAATACGTTGCATATAGCTGCAGCCTAGGTTCTTATGTCTACTTTCTCAACTTGTCTACAAACATCTACTCTCTCAACTCGTGTACAAACATCTACTCTCTCAACTCGTGTACAAACATCTACTCTCTCAACTCGTGTACAAACATCTACTCTCTCAAATCGTCTACAGACATCTATTCTGTCAACTCGTCTATGAGGCACATTTAAAATATTATTAAATTAGATTATACTTTAAAAATCAAAGACCTGTTTTAAAAAGTTATAAAATATTTTAACATCTTCTATATATATAATTCACCAGAACAAGCACAAGGCGAGTGCAAATAAGCATGACGAATGACCCTCGCTAGGGTCGGCGTATCAGTTTATTTTTGGCAAGCTAGGGTGGTGCAGGGTGGGGGCAGGTAGCAAACCGCAGTGCGCATGTCTCGAGACCAACAATGCGTCACCGGCCCCCTACCCAACGTTCACTCGTGTTGTTCTGAATTCTTCATGCTGTAGTTTGTGTCCTTTCATCCCCCCTTTCTTTGCACTATCTATGAGCATGTCTGCGGTGCGCTGCTACTAGTATCTAGTTTCTTATGATGCATCAAGCACGGTCATTTTAGCGAGATTGTCAACCCACCAACACAGTTTATCTGGTGCCCAGTGCACGAGTAAGACTGCGCTGACCAGTCCATCCACCAACACAGTTGACCAGTGCGCGAGTAAGACTGAACTGACCAAACATAATTTTGATAAAGTTGGGTGCGACTACAGTAAGGCTGAATAGAAACAAAGTTATTTTAGTCTTATTCTTAATGCTTACCCTCAGTCCTTTTCAATAACTTTTTATAAAACGAAACTTTAACCCATGTTAAAAATATTTGTTTAAAATACTTAATTCGACGAACACCAAGCTAAGATGGAACTTAAGAACTGCGATAAAAACAAAATTAGAAGCATGCACATTGAAACAATTTCTCCATCAGAATTGCCAAATTGAGCAGCGGTCATCATTTGTACCCAGGCACTTTTGATTTTTTAAACCATTCTCTTCCCGCGCTGCGAATACTTGCGTCGTCCTTTATGCTTTGTTCGACATAGAGTTGTTGTTTTTTTTTGGCGAACTCCGGCGTTCATTGTATGCAATGAGATGAGGTACGATAGTTATGAGAGAAACTGGTTAAATTATGCTGTATGCAACTGTAACACTGATTGCCTGACAGAATCCAGAAAAATATACGTTTTAACCATTTAACCTATATTGCTAATTGCACTTTTATCAGGGCGTGCAGAGGTATTAATGATCTCTACTATTGTACAATGTTGTTACCAGTTTTACTGTTCGCGCCAGCTGCACATTGATTATTGCTTGTTACTATTTCAAGGGAAACTCTTGGCTCACTTTCCATTTCAGCCAAACAGATTTAATAGACAAACAGATTTTATATCCAAATTTTTGGCAACCTTAGAAACATTCTACGAAAATTATTTTTAGGGGAACTTTTTAAAAACAGCATTAAACATTACAACATATTTTCAATACAGATTTAATTTTTAAAAAAATTATGTAGAAAAAAAAATATGTTAATGGATTTTGCGAAAAGAAATGTTGAAAATGGTTACCATCGACTGACATCCAATGTTAGTGAGCATAAACTAATACTCAGTATTTGGAACTTGCTCATTTATTCCAACTCGGAAACCGCAAGTTTCCTTTTGACGCAGTTCTGTAACTCTTGATCATGACCTTGATCACTCTGACTGACCTTGATCACTCTGACTGACCTTGATCACTCTGACTGACCTTGATCACTCTGACTAAAACTTATTTCTATTCCAACACATCCCTAAACTGTCCGTGTCCTTGACATTTCAGGATGATGGCATGATGGAGGGGAGCAAGTGTACAGAAGATGAAACGACCAATCTCAACGACACATCCGACGGCAGCAACAACAACAAACTTCTCAACGGCAATGCCAGCGACTGCAGCAACACTGACGCGTTAATTCAGGACTCGGTAATGGTGAGTAATATTTAGGGCTTCTCCGCGACTTCTAACAGCTAATAACTTCGCTCGTGTCTGATTGTCTGTTATAGTGTACACGGCTGTTTTATCACGCGTTCATGTTATAATATACATTGCTGTTTTATCATGCGTTCATGTTATAATATACATTGGTGGTTTATCATGCGTTCATGTTATAATATACATTGGTGGTTTATCATGCGTTCATGTTATAATATACATTGGTGGTTTATCATGCGTTCATGTTATAATATACATTGGTGGTTTATCATGTTTTCGTGTTATAATATCACGACTGTTTTAGCATCTCTATATATATAAGACGCATTTGTTGTCTGTCCGTCGTCTGTCTGTTCCCTTATAACTCAAGATCCAGACAACCAAATAACGTGAAATTTGGTACACGCACACAAATTTATACCGGAAAGGTTATTAAACAGGTTTCGTTCCATATATATAAGATACTGGGGGCCGGGGGCCCAAAATGTAGTTTTTCCCTATATGAGCTATATAAAATAAAAATTATTGAAAATTAAGACGTAAAATAATGACGCAAAATAATAAACATTTTGGTGTCGAGATTAACAAGAAGGCGATTATCGCCATAAGATAATTTTTTTGTTGTTGTTGCTTTGTTGTTGTTGCTTTTGTTGTTGCTTTTGTTGTTGTAGTTGTTGTTTTGTTTTTGTTGCTTTGTTGTTGTTGCTGTTGTTGTTGTAGTTGTTGTTTTGTTGTTGTTTTGTTGTTGATGTTTTGTTGATGTTTTGTTGTTGTTTTGTTTTTGTTGTTGTTGCTGTTGTTGTTTTTGTTGTTGTTGCTGTTGCTGTTGTTGTTGTTGTTGCTTTTGTGTTGTTTTTGCTGTTGTTGTTGTTGTCCACATCCCTTGCACTGCGACGACAATGTCCTTCATGTTGTTATTGCTTTGTTGTTGTTGCTGTTGTAGTTGTTGTTTTGTTGTTGTTGCTTTGTTGTTGTTGCTGTTGTTGTTGTAGTTGTTTTTGTTGTTGTTTTGTTTTTGTTGTTTTGTTGCTGTTGCTGTTTCTGTTGTTGGTTTTGTCGTTGTTGCTGTTGTTGTTGCTATTGCTGTTGTTGTTGCTGTTGTTGTTTTGTAGTTGTTGTTTTGTTGTTGTTGCTGTTGTTGTTGCTGTTGTTGTTGTAGTATTTGTTTTATTTTGTTGTTTGTTTTTGTTGTTTTGTTGCTGTTGTTGTTTTTGTTGTTGTTGCTGTTGTTGTTAAACCTGGGCGAAGCCGGGTACTTGCCCCTAGTACTTCATATGTCCATCTAATATCAACCTAATATATGTCCATCTAATATCAACCTAATATATGTCCATCTAATATCAACCTAATATATGTCCATCTAATATCAACCTAATATATGTCCATCTAATATCAACCTAATATATGTCCATCTAATATCAACCTAATATATGTCCATCTAATATCAACCTAATATATGTCCATCTAATATCAACCTAATATATGTCCATCTAATATCAACCTAATATATATGTCCATCTAATATCAACCTAATATATGTCCATCTAATATCAACCTAATATATGTCCATCTAATATCAACCTAATATATGTCCATCTAATATCAACCTAATATATGTCCATCTAATATCAACCTAATATATTTGTCTAAATATAAAACTTTGCCTTTTGAGGAAACAAATAAAAAAGCTATAGGCTATGTGTATGACTCATTGACAAGTGTTTCCAGGGCAGGATCAAGAATCGTGCCTTTCATTGTTTTGGAAAAGGCCGCCCCTGGAGGTCTACACCCCTCCACTTTCCCCTTATTTCACTGTATATTTATGGCATCCGTCTGTCCTCAAGGGACGATGACATCGACTCCTGCTCCTCTTCTTATTACGTTACTGATATGGTTATTACCTCGAATTTATTCTCAACCCTTGCAAACCATCTTGTCACACTCTTAGTTTTTAGTGGCAAAATATTTTTACATTTCTTTTTTACAAAAGAAAAGAAATAACGTTAAGGTCACCCATTTACCAGCATTCTGTGAACCACTAAGATACAATAGGTTTACAGACACAAGCCAAAGTTTCTATAGTCTTTTTACAGCGCCGGTGGAACACTACTTTTTATGGTCAAATGCCAATGTATCAGAGCTATTGGCCAGCAGTTGCAGAAAACTTACACTTACCAAGGACAAAGCTGTTATTTTCGATCCCCAAAATCAGCGTCTTTAAAAAATCCATTGTTTTCCATGCACGTAAAAACTGTCGACATGTTTGATGGTGTCGGAGTATCAACCCTTAGGTTACAGCCAAGTTGTAAACGTCTTTTATCTTCCCCTGGTTTGTAAATATGGCCCTAATTGTTATTGACAACTGTTTATATTTGTTTCTTTCTTGTCGCCGCCAGTTGTCTAACCTTGGCTAATCAGCACTTGCTCCCCTTGGGCTGACGGCTTGTTTTGCTACCTTTGTCCACCTCTGCTCCCCTGTGATAGGTCTCACTGTTTGACTCTCGGGATTCTCCAGGCTCTTTAGGAACAGCTCTCACTTTGAACATGTATTTTTTTCATGTCTGTTGGTTGAGGGGGGGGGGTATTGTTCTGTTGATCAGACTAATAAGTTTAGACGTTGTGGAGGAGAACAACGTTGTTTACTGGCAGAGTTTCTTTCCTTAGCCCCAACCCCTGGGCCTTTCAATCACAACTAAGGGTAGCCCTTAAAAAATATGTTTTTTTAATAACTGTTCTTGTTTCTATTCTATCCTCTGTTACTGTCTGAAATGTCAGGATTGTAATGTAGCTCTAAGACATTCGTTTACACTTGGCTCTATTGGTCAGAGATTTTCAATGGTGTGCGGAGCACCACAACGTACTGTATATAAAATGCCTTTAACAATGGCATCACAAACTTTAGACATTAGTTGTTACTATTTTTGGCAGGGGTGAGTAAATAATAAAAGTCGTAATTGGGCTCAATATTAATTTACCCTGGCATGAAAATGTAGATTTTATATTCTGTTCAGAACTGGTAGATTAATGTAAATGATACAAATTATAGGACATGAAAATGTAGATTTTATATTCTGTTCAGAACTGGTAGATTAAAGTAAATGATACAAATTATAGGACATGAAAATGTAGATTTTATATTCTGTTCAGAACTGGTAGATTAATGTAAATGATACAAATTATAGGACATGAAAATGTAGATTTTATATTCTGTTCAGAACTGGTAGATTAATGTAAATGATACAAATTATAGGACATGAAAATAAAAATGTTCACTTAAACAGAATACGACTTTTTAGATTCGAAATGTCTGGCCAGTCTTTTCGAGCTTTGAACAGCAACTCCTCCTGAACCAAACCAGATAGAGCAGGGGTCGGGAAACTTTTTGTCTGAGAGAGCCATAAACAACACATACTTTGAAAAGCAATTCTTTGAGAGCCATACATTGTGTTGAAATCTAAACATTCATGTCAATGTGAAAATTTTGTGTAATTTCAACACTACAAGTACAATAGTTATGTCTCTGAATTCTTTTAGTAACATTGATTTGCTGTTTTTTATATGCAATTAAAATGTAGCTCAAAGGAGTCTGAATAAACTTAAAAGAAAAAAATAATCAAACATTTGTCTGAGAGCCAGATGCAGCCATTAATAGAGCCACATCTGGCTCGCGAGCCATAGTTTCCCGACACCTGAGATAGAGGGTTCGGGACTTTTGCAAATATGTTAAGTGGGTCACGAGGATGTGAACGGGCCACAAAAATTACCAAAGAGATTTACTGGATTTCTTGGAAAATCCAAAAAGCCCGAAAAAATATAAGTATTTTGTCAATTTCTAGCCAACCATAACATCTATCGGGTTGAAACAAACGCCAAACGGTAGCTAATAATATTTAGAACAATGTTGAAGAAGGATATGTGAAAAATCTCTTTTTGCTCGACTTTCGTAATTTTAGCAGCAATTTGTAGATAGCAATTGTTTTGTTTAGTTTCAAAATGATTGATTTGAAATTACTTTTAATGTTATCTAGAATGATAGTAAATGGGGTTTTCCCGCTTTGTGAATGCTTATGTTAGATTGTTGCGCGGTGCGCATTATATTGACACATTCTTGGGTGTGATGTAGCGTGAGGGTATATGACGTCATATTGTGTTTAATCTAGAATGATTTCCCTTGAATAAAAAAAATTGGAAATTATTTGTTGGAAATTGCGTTTAAATACTCATTCGAGTTTTTATTACTTGTTTTCCAAACAAATTGTGCCGATAGCTGACAGGTTTCTTTAAGTTACATTATATATACTAAAGAATTTCAGATGGGGTTTATTCAGAATTTTAGCTGCTCGGTTCATTGAAATAAACATACATTTTCTTGCAAACTTGAGGTTAAAGCATTTTGCGAGATTTATTGTAGGCCTAAATCTTGTTTTGTGTTGTTGATTTTGTGTGTTTGGATTAATGATGTTTGTAAAGATAAAAGGAGTGTATCCGTTGATTACCCCCCCCCCGGGCCTCCGTTAATGATAGGCATATAAAAAAAGTCATTTGAATGAATGTGCTATCTATTATCACACACACACACGCGCGCACACACACACACACAAAGTGTCACGGTGTTAGGAGTTATTTTATAACAATGAATTGAATAGTTTTTGTTTTGAATGGTGAATCCACTTTAGGAAGGAAATTCTGTCCAATCAAGATCAATGCATCATGCAGTTTCCCGGTTCGATTTCAAAGAAACTGACTTTCAGGACAGTAGAGAAATGAGACCTTGAAACAGTGAAAAGTCAGAACACTGATAGAAATGAGATCTTGACACAGTGAAAAGTCAGAACACTGATAGAAATGAGACCTTGAAACAGTGAAAAGTCAGAACACTGATAGAAATTTTGAAGGCAAAAACAACATAGTCAAAGTTTGAAAGTATTGCAGCACAGAAGAGGACAAACCGTGGCAAACAGGACGGTACCACAATAAAACAAACGATTAGGGCTGAGATTAGCACAAAGCCTCCGCTGATAAGAAACAGGGAACACACCACAAATACAATGGGCGTCGACTTGGATTCATGATACCGAAGATAAACAAATAAACTAGCAAACACGACCGTTCATTCTTTCATTGCTATTTACTTTAATTTGTCCGAATAAAGGACGCGTGTAGGAGGGGGGAGGGGGTGCAGTGTCAAAAGTACGGTCAGATAAAGGTCAGGATGTTTTCTCCATATCAAGGTGATTCAATGAATGCATCTTTATAAAGATGGGCCCGAAAAGACATTTAAAACGACATTACAGGCGACATCCGGACAGTGTCAAATGTTCAAACGTCTTTTTTATATATCTCGGCATATCTATTGATCAAATCTTGTGCATAATAGTTTTTTGAAAAAAAAATAGTCTTGCGTGAAATTTTGTTAAACATGTCGGTAACCCATTTTACGCCTGGTTAATTAGGGACTAAAACAGGGAAAGCTTATGTTCTTGTTGTTATATTATTATTAATTATATCATTTCTTTATCGTGATCTGAAATGGAAAGAAGCCATTAAAAAAGCAATTTTAAAAAAGCAAGAGCAAAAAGAAACAGGTATTACAATCAAACGCTACCATCCAACAGGGCTGTAATGACAGTGTTTGGAGCCTAAATGAACACTGGGAATTGGAATCTGTTTCATTAATTATGTTTGCACCGATTTCTGGTGAAAGTAGGTAGTTCGAAAAAATAAAATTATGTCGTCAGCAACATTAAAACTTCGTTGTGTTCAATAACTGCTACTGCTGGATATATTATATGGCCATGCAGCATTAAAATTGAATCACATCTTATTATATAAAGACTTTTTATACAAACATGTTCATCAGGTAATAATCAGCTATGTACAGTTTGTCTCGGTCCACGCGTTTAGGTCACTACGCTCAAATTATCATTGGTGACAGCACCCGCTTGGATGAGATAAGGGGTGGGTTTCCCATTTCCCATTTTCCAATTTCAGGTATTCCCATGGTAGAGTCCATTTAACCAGCATTTTATATACATTCCCGTTGTTATTGTTTGTTATGCAAAGGTTCATAGTTGAACATTTTATATACATTCCCGTTGTTATTGTTTGTTATACAAATGTTCATAGTTGAAAATTTTATATACATTCCTGTTGTTATTGTTTGTTATACAAATGTTCATAGCTGAACATTTTATATACATTCCCGTTGTTATTGTTTTTTATGCAAATGTTCATAGTTGAACATTTTATATACATTCCCGTTGTTATTGTTTGTTATGCAAATGTTCATAGTTTAACTAATATAACACGGATACGTGAAATTATTTTTTTAAATAATAGAATAATAGAAAATAATATTTTTTATAAAAAAACTTACTATCAAAGACGGACTAAAAAGAGTAAAATTATTTTTAAATTCATAAAATTCATGAAAGTATTTTAGAAAAGTAATACGATTAAAATAAAATAGACTTAAATTCGGCCTTAATTTAAATGCTCTGTCTGAAACCCTCGGGAAGGATCTCATTTAAATTTTAAAAAATTATTATTTCCTAAAATAATTTGACCACTGATGTAGTCATCAGCCAAAATTTTAAAAGGTTTATTTTTCAAAGTCTAAACATTGATACAGATAAACTTTTTATTTGTAGAGCCTCGTTCTCGGTGTATTTGAACTCCGTCTTGAAGTTACAATTGAACCCATCACATTGTCTTTGGAACTTTCCGCACAATAAAATGCTGTGGTCCGTGGTAAATAACTGCGGGCCGATTTTTCTGTTTGTTTCAACAAATATTCAAAACTACAAATATGTGTTGCAGAAAAGAGAATTCAGTTTTTATTAGTGATCGGCCCCCGGGGGGTTTGATTGTGGGGCCAGTTTGAGCTAGATTAGCGTGTAAGTGTAAACGGACGAGTTATGAATGCAGGTAACGACAGGCGCACAGCGCCTTCATTGTTGTGTTATGATTCACGCCGGCAATACGCGGGTTCTGCTTCAGGGCAGCCATTAGGTACAGCCGGTCCTCAAACTGTTGGCTCAAAGTCTCAATAAAAAGTGTTTGGCGCTGGCGATTCAAAGGTATTTCTTTCGGCAACATGCGATGAATGTATTCAGACAAACTTCAGATAAATTTACTCTTGTACTAACTATTAAGAGGCACCCGCGAGATGTTTGACAAAAATATACTGTTATGGATCCAGTAAATAAAAAAGTACAAAGTTTTAGTATCTTGGCGGAATGCCTTGTTAGAACGTTGCCAAATTGAAGCCTCACTTAGATGATAGCGGAAAGCTTTGATTAGCTGATCTGTTGTTAAATAAAGTATCGTGCGTATCTCATATCCATGCACTCTTAGACCTACACTGAACTTCTTGAAGATGCGTGTCTTTGCTAGGCATCAAATTCATTACACAACCAGAAGAATGAACGGTCCATAATACAGTTCTAACTGGCTAACTGTATATGCCATATGCTGTCTCTTTATTTTCCATGGATGTCTCGTTATTTTTTAGAGCTACGTAGAATGCCTTAATGGCCTACGGATGTAATAAATGATGTATTAAATGATGTAATAAAGCTTTTTGTAGTGACGTGGTATGTAGCCTAGGTGTCATGCCCCACCCCAATTATAAACACTTCCATGAACGATGTGTTGACAGATCTAGTGTCAGATTCGCAAGAAATGGCACATGTCAATCTTCAAATCTGCTTCAGCGAGAAAACATGCCATGCATGGATCACGCCTCTAACATATATAGCTTGCCATGGATCACGCCTCTTACATATATAGCTTGCCATGGATCACGCCTCTAACATATATAGCTTGCCATGGATCATGCCTCTAACATATATAGCTTGCCATGGATCACGCCTCTAACATATATAGCTTGCCATGGATCACGCCTCTAACATATATAGCTTGCCATGGATCACGCCTCTAACATATATAGCTTGCCATGGATCACGCCTCTAAAATATATAGCTTGCACCGCTCCATGCAGGGGTGCACATTGTCATAGTTATCCGTTGCAGGAATAAACGTCTGGCAAAGTAATATCTCGTTTAAAAGATATTACTTCTTTGACGTCTATATTGTAGCTAGATTGTTTGTCACTAGGGCAAAAAATCGTGTTGTTTCCTCCCTGTGGAACTCTTTTTCTTGAAATGTTTGTGAGTAAGGGACCTTGTACCCTGAGGCCACTGGCGCTATTCTGTATGGGCGATTTTCAGTGGCACCAGCATATACTAATAGTTAATGGTTTTAGAAGTTCTTAAAGTGTACAATTAACGTTATTAGTTTACAATCTTTCACCTTTTCACACACATGTTTGTATCTTACCTAGTCTGAAGGATATTCTATAGCCATGGTGGCCAAACCGCGGCTCGTGAGCCGCATGCGGCTCTTCTGTGTTCATTTTGCGGCTCTTCTGTGTTCATATTGCGGCTCGCGTACAGTTTATTAAAGTTATATTAAAAGGATTACTCGAAGATTTCCAAGCAAGGTGTAATGACCCATAGTGCTTCAATGCGGCTCTCAAAAAAAATTAATTAAATGGCACTCAGTTACTACAGGTCTGGCCAACCCTGTTCTATAGCATTATTGTTAGTCTAAAGACTCTTCTACTTAGATCAACGTTGTGTACATAAAACTATAGTTATTAAATAAAGGCAATCATCTCGTTGATATTCAGTGTTACTCTATTTAATTGTCTTCTATACTTTCACGCTATGTGATGTTCACTAAAGCTTATACCATCAAATAGTTCAGTTACACCTTTAACTGTAATGAATATTTATAACTTATCATTTTATAAGACTAATTGGGGCTATACATAGTTAGTTGATAATTAAATTGCCGGTTTTCCAAAGCCTCCAGAAAATACTTTTTTTCTTGGAAGTCACCAGAAATTTGTAGACGAAAAAAAAGTAAAAAATATATGTTTGTTTTTTAAATGTTCTTAAATTGAATTGATTAAAAAGTGTACTGATTTTTACTAAGGCTTTTTTTGCCATAAGTTTTTGATAGACTGTAGGTGATATTTTTTGTTTTTTATACTTTTTTTTTCCTTTCGGGAAAAGTCCAGGAAGTCGATTTAATAAGATTCGGCGCAGGAACCATTTACTGTTATTACGTCCCGCTCCATCTCATGTATCGACAGTAAACAAGAAGTAAAGGGTCGTACTATACCTTTAAGAAGTAAAGGGTCGTAGTATACCTTTAAGAAGTAAAGGGTCGTACTATACCTTTAAGAAGTAAAGGGTCGTACTATACCTTTAAGAAGTAAAGGGTCGTACTATACCTTTAAGAAGTAAAGGGTCGTACTGTACCTTTAAGAAGTAAAGGGTCGTGCTATACCTTTAAGAAGTAAAGGGTCGTGCTATACCTTTAAGAAGTAAGGGGTCGTGCTATACCTTTAAGAAGTAAGGGGTCGTGCTATACCTTTAAGAAGTAAGGGGTCATGCTATACCTTTAAGAAGTAAAGGGTCGTACTATACCTTTACTCTGCTTGGAACTCCTAATTGAACCTTTAGAGTTGCTTTGTCATAACGTTTAACTTATAAGAGAATTTAGTTACATCCAAGATAAAAATTACTCTATTGATTTTTTCAATAAACCAAACCTTAAACTTTGCCCTGCAAGTAATTAAACACACGCAACAACGGCGGATATCGCAACAAGTTATTTGGCGAGGCTATTATCGCAGTGTTGACCAACGACTTTGGGACATGCCCGGCACATTGATGGTTTGTGTTGAACTTGCCCGTGGCATAGCTCCGTGCTTGTACACAAGGAAAGCCTGATATCGATCTTCTCCCCTTGTTATTTGTTTTCCTGTTTTATTTTGGACTCGGACCACCCTTCGCTACCCCTACCTCCCCACCGAGATGGTCTGTACAAGACACTCCGCCACTACCTCATTACACCACTAGCACACCCCCCCCCCAGCCCAATCTAAGACACCTGTTCCACATATCTCCACCTAAAATCTCCAGATAAACTATGATAATTATAGAGGTTAAGATATAGGGGCTAGTAGAGGAGTGATGGATAATTTAAGGTATTCTTTTTGAGTTACTTTGAACATTGCAAGCCTAGCGTCCGACCGATTCATGATAAACATGAAATTTGCGAAGCCATTCTACTTAAATGAATCATGTAAACCAGGGGTTCCAAGCCTTTTTGTACTCTAGAGCACACTCTAAAATATCGGGAGGTTTGCGGGCACCACCTATTTTTAATCGACAAACTCCCTCCATAATTTCTCATTTTCCCATAATTTATTTTCTTATATTCATAATTTATTAATAAATAATAAACAAAAATTTTTCAAAATAATAAAATTATTATTCAAATTGCATACACACAGAGAAATGTATTTACAAAACGTAAACAAAGTAAACAAAAACACAAATACAAAGAAGACATTTTATAAAAAATTATATAATCAATATGTCAATGTGATCTTTGGCATTGCATATCATTGGCCAGTGCCTCATAATTAGGAGAGTATGACGATAATCCTGTTAGCAAACAATCATAAAGATGCTCATCGATGAGTCAAGATCTATATCTTGATTTTTATTAATGTTTGAAAACAGTGATTCGCATAAATATCTCGAATTGAAAAATGATTCAATTTTGTATGCCGCTAAAAAGGAACTTTTATCCGGCCACTGTATTCCAAAAGTGATTCGATATTTAGGATTTTAGCAAAACTATCATTATTAAGGTCCAAAATTTCTAGCTCTAGTTCTTCTGTCTTACCTTGAAAAAAATATGCAGTACATGCGGCCATTTCCATTACATTTATTTGACAAGTAAAAGGATTGATACAGAAGGAAACAATTGGCTCGATATGTGTAAACTGCAAAAATCTCTCTTCAAACTGTTGTTTTAACACTTGAAGATGCTTAATAAATAATGACCCGTTTAATTCATTGTTACCTATCATCTTCTTCATATGTGGGAAATGCACGAGAGAATGTTTATGAAAAAATTATGTCTCTGTCGAATAGTGGCGGGCACATACGAATCGTCACGCGGGCGCCATGGTGCCCGCGGGCACGGGGTTGGGAACCCCTGATGTAAACAATATACGCATTAAATGTTGATATAATAAATTATGTAATTCTAACTTGTATTGTAGTTTCTTTGCCGCTAAAGAAAATTAAAAGACATGTCTTTAGATGGCCATAATATGACAATTAAACAACCACGTAAAAACTTTTGTTTTTCCGCCCGCCCGACGACGAAAGACAGCCAGAGAGAGAGAGACAGAGAGAGACGGCGGTGAAGTTAATATAAGGGATTTAAAAATGACCCACTTCCCGTGATACCATCGAGCTGAAATTTGGCACATAGACTCGTGTCAACAACAATGAATCGTATCAAAATTTCAGATCGATCGAACGTACGTAATGAAATTAATGCATTTTTAGTTTATCTATATAAAACTATATGTAGCAGTCGCTATAGTTTACATTTTACGGGTCACTTGACTTCACACCAGCCATCGGACACGACATCTCGTGTTTTAACCAGGTGTAATTCACTCAGTGTCAGGCTGTAAATGTTTGTCGCGTTGGAACATAATCAATACTTTAAGATATGTCTCATATATAAGGGATTTAGAGTCAAAAACTTTGGTTTTACGGGGTTTATTTTTATATTTACTTTTGTTTTTCCTCCCGACCGACCGCCAACCCAAGAGACGGCGGTGAAGTTAATATAAGGGATTTTCACACACCTCTAAGATTTATGAGTTCATATTCCAGAACGCGATTCGGAACTTAACCAATCGCGACTGTTTGATAAGAAGAGTGGACACTTAATTATCAGACGACACTACATAAATGTAAATATCCATCAAATAGTGTCTATGTATCCATCTAGTAATCTATCATCAGTAGAAGTTTCCTAGTAATGTATCTTTAACTTTGTGCCCACGAGTTTAAAATATAGTTTTTTCGTTCTTTATTTTTATTTTATTCTTAAAAATAAATCGATTATGTTTAAATAAATGTTTAAACAAATAAATGTATTTCCCCTCTAGAAAATCCCTTGTAGTTATAATAGCTTTCTTCCGGTAACGACTTGACATTCCCAATTTCAAAGTCAGGTCGATAGTCGGTAGTGAGTTAGAATTTGCCAATAGAATATAAAAATTCGTTAAAAAAAATAATTTTTTAAAAGTTCTTTAGCGAGTTTGCATTCCCCTCCAGACAGTTGGGTTGATAGCGAGTTAAAAGTCCGATTGGTAGCGAGTTAAAAGTCTGATTGGTAGCGAGTTAAAAGTCTGATTGGTAGCGAGTTAAAAGTCTGATTGGTAGCGAGTTAAAAGTCCGATTGGTAGCTTGTTCCACTAATTATTGTGATTGTTAAGCCCCGTAGTCGCCAGCTAAGGCCCAGAGGCATTCCAGTCATGTCCACGCCCCCTCTTTGTCTCCTCGGCCATGACTCAGTGTTGACATTAGAGAGTTCCGTGTTTTTGTTTGTGTCTCGTGAAACTCACATAAAACAATCCCCACCCTTTACACCCTCCTCACCCGTTTAACCCTCCTCTCACCACCCCCACCCCACTTGAGCTGCATGACTGACTAAGTGGTCAATGCTTCTTTTTGCTTCATTTGTTAACGATTTCTTTTATAACATGGCTAAATCTAATCATATTTAACATTCAGAGCAGATGCGTCCCGGGGGGGGGGTGGGGTCTTGACGGTGTGGACCGCGCCGTGTGACACCATCACAAGTGGTGACACCAAAATTTAAAATTCTATATGTTATTTAGTACTGGGAGACTCGGAGGAGGTCTATGCATGAGGTAAGTCGTGAGGGGGTAACACCCTGAGCTACGGCACTGGATGACACCAACCCAATTGACGCCTCTGATTCAAAGTTTATTTTTATTTAAATAAAAACAATAAGACTAAAAAAAATATTACTATTCTGACAAATAAGTGGAAATATATTTTTTTAAACAACCAAAAAATAAAATTGTCTATAGAGTAAACTAAATTAGATTCTAGAACACTCGAGTTATTTAACTGCAGGTGGTATTTTATGGCAATACCCAAGGTTTTTCAGCCTCCTAAATCTCCCTGGTATTTTGGAATTCTCCTGGAAATAGAGAAAAATCCCACAATCCCGTGAAAACTGCATTTTATTATAGCATTTCCCTTTCAATGTCCTTGTTTCATTTCAACATGTGGTGATAAAGTACTTTTTTAAAATGTTCTTCTTGTTGAGCAGATTTTGTTTTTTTTGGACTGATTTATCTTCATTTTATAAAAATAGTTTGTTTCTCTATTTCCTCATCTAAAAGACATAAGATGGTCCTGGAATGTAGTTTTATGTTTGTTGTAGAAATCATGAAGGGTATACAAGTCTTCAAATACTAATGCGATTAAAGTAATGACTTAAAGTTCGTGAGACAATCAGATGTAGTATCCAAAATCGGTGGTGTATCTGCAATAATGATGAGCATCAATCAATGGGTTATTTAATTGTTGTAAAGGACAGTTTCAGAAGTTGTGAAGGCGGGTTCTCTAGTTCTCTACTGATTCCGAACAGACCCGACGTGGGTTTGTTGTTGATGACATTTGGTTGATAGATGGCTGAAAAAGGTGACGGGAGAGACGCTGTAGTAAAGACATGCATTGTGCAAGTCGTATAGATTACTTTAGTGTTTCTTAAAATTAGTTCTTCGGTAAATATAGCTGGGGGAAAATGTTCCTACCATCATCACGTATGTTTTTCCATACCATGAATAATTGTTACAATCTAACAAGAAAATATCAATATTAATTAAATTTATTTGAAAGTGAATGCGATATATTTGGCATGTCATTCATAAATAATTGTTGGAATTTCGCATTAGTTATAAAACTAAAGTTGACGGGAAAGTTCCAAATTCGCGTGTTACAAAAAATAGATTACGGACATTTATACGCCGCGAGCTCTTAGATGGATTCATAGGATTCATTGCACATTTCTAAGTGTCCGCATCATGCATGTTAAACTGGTGCGAGTCATTCAGGGTCGATTTTCAAAAAGCTTAATCTCCTGGTGGGCTTAAATGCTTTTGTACTTTTGCGAATAAGGTATTTTCATTGAATTATTTCAGCGTTTTCATACCTGAATACTAAAATACTTACATTATTTAATTCAGAATTTTATTTCCATATCAGGGGCCGTCCATAAATGTATTTTCAAAATTAATGAAACAACATTTCTTTTAATGATAAACATATTTTATGTGTAACGTACTGTCATTTATGTGGTTGTTAGATATGAACGTTTATTTAATACTTATATGTATGTTATTATCTTCATGTAAAGCGCCGTGAGCCCAGTTCCTTACTGGCGGATACCGCGCTATATAAATTATCAATTTATTTATTATTTATTTATTAAATGACGTCACGCACCTAGGGGAAGGGGGGTCCCCACATTTGTGACGATGTGTGACGAGGGTGAGGGGGATGTTTGAGAAATGTGATTTCCATCAAAACTGGCAACTTTAAATAAAAGTTCCACTTAAATATTTGATTTCTTACAAGTTATTTTATGTTTTACATGATTTCGCGCGTGTTACGATATTAGAGTGCAACCTTACACTAAAAACATAATTAAATGACCAAACAAAAATGATTTGTAACAGGCTCTTTTTCAAATAGAAAATACAGCTTACATGGGGTTTCAAAGCTTTGTGACCTCATGTTGGAGGGGGTCTAAGTTTTTGTGGCGACGCGTGATGAGCGAAAAATCGGCCATTATCGCCTGATGTAATTTATGGACGGCCGCTAAGTCATATTTGTTTCTTTTTCATTTAAAAAGTTGTATCTGAGTGTGATTTCTATCGTCCATATTTTAATTGCTCATATCCTACTTTATGGTCAAAATAAACTAATTTTTAATGATTTCAGTTTTAAATTTTCCTACGGTATTACAATCAAGAAATCAAATTAACAATTGACAGATACTTTGTCTTACATTGCGGGTATGACTTATGTCTGATAGCCTTTAAAAGTGTGTGTTTTTATTTTATTTAAAAAAATATATTAAAAAAACGCTTACGAAAGATTTTAATGTTATAATTTATTGTTCGGGTGGCTTGTTGTATGGTGCTCCGTATGTTCAGGTTTTTAAATTTTCAAAATTAAAAAAAAATTTTTTTGTGTTTTTATTTTAAATACATGTGAGTCTTTCAGTTGAAAAACTTGCTTTATCATCTAACATTGGCTACCGCGTCATCTAACATTGGCTACCATGTCGTCTAACATTGGCTACCATGTCGTCTAACATTGGCTACCGCGTCATCTAACATTGGCTACCATGTCGTCTAACATTGGCTACCATGTCATCTAATATTGGCTACCATGTCGTCTAACATTGGCTACCATGTCGTCTAACATTGGCTACCATGTCATCTAATATTGGCTACCATGTCGTCTAACCTTGGCTACCATGTCGTCTAACATTGGCTACCATGTCATCTAATATTGGCTACCATGTCGTCTAACATTGGCTACCATGTCGTCTAACATTGGCTACCATGTCGTCTAACATTGGCTACCATGTCATCTAATATTGGCTACCATGTCGTCTAACATTGGCTACCATGTCGTCTAACATTGGCTACCATGTCATCTAATATTGGCTACCATGTCGTCTAACATTGGCTACCATGTCGTCTAACATTGGCTACCATGTCATCTAATATTGGCTACCATGTCGTCTAACATTGGCTACCATGTCGTCTAACATTGGCTACCATGTCGTCTAACATTGGCTACCATGTCATTTAATATTGGCTACCATGTCGTCTAACATTGGCTACCATGTCGTCTAACATTGGCTACCATGTCATCTAATATTGGCTACCATGTCGTCTAACATTGGCTACCATGTCGTCTAACATTGGCTACCATGTCGTCTAACATTGGCTACCATGTCGTCTAACATTGGCTACCATGTCGTCTAACATTGGCTACCATGTGCTCTTTTGACACAGTTTCATTTGCTGACAAGTCAGTTTTTAATTTTGACTAAACGTTTTCATTATCGGATCTATCAATATGTACACTAACATTGTTAATTATAGGAATTTATGAATATGTACACTAAAATTGTTCATTATCGGATCTTTGAATATGTACACTACAATTGTTCATTATCGGATCTATCAATATGTACACTAAAATTGTTCATTATAGGAATTTATGAATATGTACACTAAAATTGTTCATTATCTGATCTGTGAGGATGAGCCATGCAGTCAAATGGAATCACAATAAGACGGGTCTTACATTCAGTATAATTTCTTATTTTGACGTCATTCAAGTCTTTCGTCAACAGCAAGGTTTTCTTTATGACAATGTCATTCAAGTCTTTCGTCAACGGCAAGGTTTTCTTTATGACAATGTCATTCAAGTCTTTCGTTAACAGCAAGGTTTTCTTTATGACAATGTTATTAAAGTCTTTCGTTAACAGCAAGGTTTTCTTTATGACAATGTTATTCAAGTCTTTCGTCAACGGCAAGGTTTTCTTTATGACAATGTTATTCAAGTCTTTCGTTAACAGCAAGGTTTTCTTTATGACATGTTATTCAAGTCTTTCGTTAACAGCAAGGTTTTCTTTATGACAATGTCATTCAAGTCTTTCGTTAACAGCAAGGTTTTCTTTATGACAATATTATTCAAGTCTTTCGTCAACGGCAAGGTTTTTTTTTATTTCATATACTTGGAGATATTCCCTTGATCCAAACCACATCTTTAAAACATCCAGTTGTTAGAAGTTAATTCACAAAATAATTGGAATGATTGTGATTATTTTATTAAAAGAACCGATTACTGTATCTATTACTGTATCTATTACTGTATCTTCATGATTGATGAGCAATGTTGTTCTAATTTTTTTAACATATAATTTGCAAAAAAATTTAACAAGGCTTTATAAAAAAGAACATAAAAATTATAACTTTAATAAAAACTCAAATTGAGTAGTCGACTTCATGTGATGTACATTAAGATATATGTCATATTTGATTTCACTATTTTTTTGTTATTCGATACCACCCACCTCCCTTGCATCCTACCGTCTCCTCACGGCTGCTTATTTGTTTTACGGGTGTGTGTTTTTTTCCTCCACTGGTCTCTTCTTTTTCCCCCCTCATTCCATCTGTACTCTATCCTGTACCCCGAGTGTTGATGTGGCTGTATTTACACAAACTCGAACAATCGGTGCAAAGGGACATCATCTTTGAAGGCAGGGAAATAGTTGAATCTAAATTCTTCTGGGCAACCCCTCCGTACGTGGCTTGCACTACAATCAGGGGTTCTTAAAATATTGTAGCCGGTAGCTATCGCCCCGAAACACACAATGATATTTCTCTGTTATAAAAACGTCAACAATTACAAAATGAACTATATTTGTACAAGCATTACAGGTGCGGGATTTTTTTCCCTCCAAAATTTAGATTGTTGTTCTCAAAATTTGAATATGAATATCATATTTAATATGAATTCGCACTAAGCTAAATGGTTGCTAAATTATTTTGCTATTAAAAAGGAGCCATACAAATATTACATACATAATATTTTTAAAAAAAATTAAATAACAAAGAAGACTGTTTTAGTAAAAAGATTGTTAGTCTCATGACCGCATTAGACTTTGGCTACATTAATTAATTAACTATTTAAAAGTTTATTATCATTTTCATTTTGACGCGGAAAAAATAATGTTTTATTTCTTTTTTAAACCCCATATTGTTCCAATATAAAAATAAAATAAAACTTGCAGTTACGAACTTAAGTTGAACATCAGACGAAACGCTTTCTCTCAATTCAGAATTGTTAGTGGTCAAATCAAAGATTCGTTCATGGCACTAATTTTTATTGTATCAAGAGTATCTTCCCCATCAGGCGCATACTAACCTCTACCACAACTATTTTACATGCACTCAAATATAAACAACAGCGCAATCATCTATTGAAGATATTATTCCAGTTTGTAAAGATAAACACAGCCACCACGTGACTCGGTGCAGGACGCAGGTTGGTTGAAATCTATGAAAATTTTCCTCGTTATTTTTGCGCACCTTCATCTGTTTTGTTTTATCGCGCACCCCCTCTCTCCCCCCTACCACCTCCCCTCCCCGACTTGAGATCAGAGATTGACTCCGTCAAAACCCTTTCTACCCCGGCCTCCACTGATTGGTCTGTTTACGTCTCCCCCATTTGTCTATTTACTTTTCTTCACGTCCGTTTTTTGTTTATTTATTTATTGATTGTCTTTGACCTCGTTCCGGACATTAGGACCAGAGATAAACAACGCGGGTCTGGGAGAATTTATTGTTAATTTATTGAAATTGTCATAACAGATTTTATGGGTGGAGCAGGACGGTGAGGCTTTAGTGTGTTTCTCTATCCCTCCCTCCCTCTCCTCTTTCTTGTGAGGCTTTTTATCCTGGGGCTAACCTTATCTTATAAACAAACAATCCATTAAAGGGCCTTTCTAGTCTGTAAACAGACAGACGAACAAACAGGCCGGCAAACATTGTTCATACAGTCTGAGATAGGGTGGGCGAGGAGGTAAGGGTAAGCACATAGGAATCAATTTCGGACCTGATTGTGGAATGGACCAATGGTCTCTTGGTGTAACGGACCTCTGGTTTCAAATGGTGGTCGCTACATGGTCGAATAAAAACTAGATAAAAACCACTTTTATTTATTTGTCCCCCTAAAACTGTTAGAGTAATGAAATCAGTGACTAGAGGTAAAATAATTACAAAGAAAAATCAAATCGTGAATTATATTTCATAGTTGCGTTTATTTCATTAAAAAAAGTGATGGCTACATTAAAGCGAACATGAAACTTTTATCACTCATCATTACATTCTCTAATTTTTATTATTCATATATTACTAAAATTGTCTGGAAGATGATTAATCAGGAAATGAATGACACCAACAGATTAACCTACAAATCAATCACATGACCGATTATTTCAGTTAATTATATACCGATGTAAAATAAGAGCCAACTATTGATTATTTGTAGGTGAGTTTCTGTCAATCCTTAACTTTCTTAAAAACCTTTTTTTTTAATAACATCATTTGGGTGTGCGTGTGAGTGTGGGTCTTTTATTTAAATTAGATTTCTAATTAATAAAAAAAAACAATTTTATGCACCGAACTGCATTTATACGGGACTATAAGACGAAAGCCTTAGTTGCCCATGCATGTTACCCTATAAGATCAAAGCCTTAGGTGCCCATGCATGTTAACCTATAAGATCAAAGCCTTAGTTGCCCATGCATGTTACCCTATAAGATCAAAGCCTTAGTTGCCCATGCATGTTACCATATAAGACGAAAGCCTTAGTTGCCCATGCATGTTACCCTGTAAGACGAAAGCCTTAGTTGCCCATGCATATACTGAATCGAACCTGGCTAACAGCTGAACATAAACTTTCCAAATGAATTTTTCCTCTTCAAGAAATGGATGCGTTCCTAAGGCGATCCGCTAAGTCAAGCTTCAAACATTAATATTTCGTTCAGAGACCATACGGTTCGTATTTATTTCTTAACGTTAGTTCATTGGTAAACGTTTCAGACACAAAAAATCGCTTCATCGCTTGCTAAAAATTTGTTACCTATAAGTTAAGTCCAAATATATATTTCCTAACCTTAAATGTAATCTTTTTGTAGGTTGATCAATTTTTCTTTGAGTTGATCAATCATATAAGCATGTGTCGCATGTTTCAGGCGTACGGTATCGACACCGAGTATAGCAATCACCCACCTTACAGCTGGGAAGTCGGTTTAGTATTAGTTCAGTGTTTAGTATTAGTTCAGTGTTTAGTATTAGTTCAGTGTTTAGTATTAGTTCAGTGTTTAATCTCAATGTGCAAACAACCTGTCGGAAATCAAGTAGAACTAAACTCGTGGGGCTTCTATTGATTACTTTCAATACCTCCCCACCCCCTTGGATAACGTACCCCCCAACTCCCCCGAAATTGTTAAAATTTTATCTTTATTATATGGAAGTTTATAATTTATCAAATCATTTCTCGCCATACAAGTATTGGCTCATCAAACTCATCAAGTTATTTTTTTCTCTCTCCAGTATACAGCTTGCTGGTTTTTCTTTCTGGGCTGTCTATAGATTTATTGGTTTGTTCCCTTTCAACCACGGATTCCTGTTTATATTTTCGTATTTTCCAACCGATTCCCGTCTCCTCAATCTCACATTTCTCTCCCCCCCCCTTTTTTTTTCACATCACAAACCCGCACATTTTAGTTGTATTTTCATGTCTTTGCGAGATTTTTGTTTTTATGTTTGCTAAAAACGAAATTCTTCTTAGCTCATCCACATTTTTTCCCCTCACAAAACTCACTCCCCATTTTCAATCTTGTCCCCATCTTCCTTACCACCAGTTCTCCCCCCATCATTGAAGAGCGCACCCATCGTCCCCCTCGCCTTTTAATGATGTTTTCTCTGTCCCATCTCGGCTCTTTGTTGACCGGACTGTCATCTCGCGTACGCTATAGATGAGATGTTTGGTAGGACCGGCCATTTGATACATAAGTCAACACGCGGCGCGCCGTTTCTTTTTGGGGACCCAGTGTAAACAAGCAACCCCTAGAATTGCGACACACATAGGGTGAGAGAAAGCCCGGGTGGGGGGGGGTGTGGTGGGCTATGAGTTCGGGGTGTATTCTTATTTCCTTTATCTCGCAAAAAAAAAGGGGGGGGTGAGGGGGGAGACTTCAGAAGTGACCCTTTTGGAAAATAAAAATTGAGAAGGTGGTGGAGGGGGGGGAGTTGGAGAGTGAGAGAGGGAGCTAGAGAGAAGACAAATACTTCACTATATGACGTCACAATCCCGGGGCTAATGAAGAAGTGAAAATTCCCTATCTGGAGTGGAGAACAACATTGAAACATTCGCGGGAGAGTTACAGAGATAAATGAAAGTAGATTTATGCACGCAAGGACACTATGTATGTTAAAGCAAAGCGCCGAGCATAGTGAGGGGGGAAAATGGCCGCCGGAAGTGCATTTTGCGAGCATTAGCATTTTTGTGTTATGTCTTTCCACGCATAAAGCTCATGCATAAATATTGAAATAAATACGAGTGATCGGGGTAATAGCCAGAAATTCGCATCTGTTTTTCTATGTACTCTATTGAATAGAAGAGGGCGGTGCGTTTTTGTGTGCGCCTATCAGACGTTCGAGCTCTACCTAAACGGATTCGTGTTTTTCCATTTGATTTATCTTTAATTTGAGACTAAATTCTAAGAACTCGGGTTTTTGGGGTTTTGGGGGTTTTTGGGGTTTTTGGGGTTTTTGGTCCAGTGTTCTGAATGAAAGTTGTTTATAGAGACACACAGAGTAATATCCCCTGAATCGGAATTGGTCGCCGTTAAATAAGAAAAACGGACATTGGATAAACGAATTATCAGAAAAAATTGTACTTAACAACTGATTTTTCCAAAGGAAAGCCACGACTCTCCATTACTTAATGATATAAGGAACTTTACATCTAGATACCATTGTCAACGTTGGACATTGAAGTATTTAATACAAATAATAATACTTTACGAATCTTGCCGCCTTGCCCATTGAAAATAAAAATAAAACACTATTCGTATCTACTTTTCATTTTAAGAAAAATTCAGTTTGCGATTTTCCGCTAAAACAGTGAATTCTGAAAGTATATTCGCTTCAGCAAATGTAGGACATATTGATCATTATATATATACATATATATATATATATATATATATTATGGGTGTACCGGATTTCGGCTTCGGCAAATCCGGAATATTGTCATTTTTACAAATCCGGCTCCAGCAGAATTTCACTTCATAAATCCGGCTATAAAATATATATACGTATAATGGCTCCAGCAAATCTGGAATCCGGCCATTTTTACAAATCCGTCTCTGGCTCCGACTCCGGCCAGAATTCACTTCATAAATCTGGACAAATCCGGCTCCGGCCGGAAAACCAAAATTTGAATCCGGTACACCCATAGTATATATATTTATATGCTTTTCTATTCTAGAATCGAGCTATTGCAAAAACCTACCTAAAGTTTGTCGAATTCGCCCATTTCTAATTGAAAAATCAATGAAGTTAAAAGTATATACTAACAACAAAAATAAATTATTTCTCAGATTTTCGTTGGTCAAATGGCCAAATCGTGTCTCTCTCTTTCTTTCTAAGCTCTGACAAAAATTAATATTAATATCGTATAATTTCTTCCATACTCCAGTATTTTTATTCTTCATTTTTAGACAAAGTATCGGATAAAAGTCATTCTGGATGTTACATCAGTTTTTGGTAGTCGAACACTTTTTTTTTATTGTTCCTCGATTCAGACATTGGGCGGGTTTTAGGGCGGAAGAAGAAAAAAAAACTAGTTTCGCTCGCTTTTGGTGGTAAGTGGTAAAGTCAACTCTAGTAGAAAATGGCCAGTTGATGAAGTCCTCAGACAACTACGGCCAACAAACATGTGACACAATAGCCTCGAACTGGTCGGGGAACATGGCGGGTCCCATTCAGTCCGCCACACCGGTGTTGGTGGTCTGAAAGCGGGTGTTTGTCTTCAAAGATGTTGTTTATCTTCAGCCCTAGAAGAGCTTGGCAGGAATCAAAAGGACTAAGGGAGGGAGAAATTGAGTTGCGGATCTTGAAAGATTTAGTTTTATATTGATTTAACGGGAGAGGAGGGGAAGTAACCGGGGAAAGAGAAGAATCCCAGACACTTACTTTGAAACTTCGATCTCTACCAAAAAAAATCTTTGTCCGAGTGACGTAGGGTAGGGACTGACCTCTACAGCTGTATGATGTCAGTCCAAGACCTTGGCTAGCCTGACAGATCTCAAACGGTTGCCTACAACCAGTTAAGTTGGGAATTCTGTGATGAGGAGATAAACTTTGGCAATGTAGTTTAAGGGTGGCTCCAAAAGTCAGGCTTTTGGTTTTGGCGTGTTTTTTGTGTGTAGGTTTAAAAAAAAAGTAATTAATTTTTTTTATAAAAAAAAGGGGGGGGGAATACTTAGTTTATTTTTTGTTTTGTTTTGCGCAATGATATACAATGATATACAATGATATACAATGACATACAATGACATACAATGATATACAATGATATACAATGATATACAATGATATACAATGATATACAACGATATACAATGACATACAATGACATACACATTTGAGATGACATTTAAAGTATTTTGTTAGTTCCCTGGTTAAAGCAGGTCACAGAAACATTTGATAGGATTGCATTAGGTTATTTATTATATTTTACGTATTCTATCTCAGCACTCCAAACAATCCTTTGTAACATTAACGTAGGCGAAGCGAAATTTCTTTGAAATATCAAAGTGCAAACCCTATGCGCAAGACAGCTTGTTAATTGAATATATTACCTATATGTGGTTTTATAATTTGATACCTAAATTCATAATAATAAAAATATATATATAAAAAAATAAATACATATCCAATTAAACAATTCATTTATAAATCAAACCACAACCCCCACCACCCAATAAAAATCCCCCTTTCCATCTCATCTACACATATCACAACTCTCTCCCACCCAACACATCACAAATTCTCTCCACACCCACCTACAATCTCTATATGCCTAATCACAACACAACATAAACCAAACCAAACTAACACACCCAATCCCCCCCCAAACCCACAACCCATTCCCCTTTTCACATTCCAAACCATAAAACCCCAACACTCTCCCCCACATATCCCCTATTTATCAATTCACCTTTCTCTTCCACCTCTCCCTCACCACACCTTTTTCTCCAACACTCTATCCCTTTCCCTCCTCACAATTTTAAAATTATCCCCTATACCCCTCCCTCCCTCTAATATTTTCCTCACCTTACCCCCCCCATTTACTTTTACCCCCATCTATGTTGCTACATATCGTTTGTTCTGTACCTGTTTTTAGCTATGTGTTGATTATTCAAGTTGTTAATTGTAATCCCTATTGCGTAAATATAGAGACTACTAGATATAGATACCAATTTTATTTTCGCGCTATATAGTTAAGATGACCTCGATCGAATATAGGAAACCCATCATATTATACATAAACTCCACAACTACATACTTCCCAACCCTAGCATGCATGTTATTTGACGTGGGAATTGGGTGTATGTGTGTGTGTTAAAAGTGAACACGCACACCCGTTCAGATATAGAGAGAGAGAGTTAATAGAGTTTGGTTAGTGGAGGGAGCGACCAGCTCACGTACACACTCGACTACGCTCTTGTGTCCTCTCTGTATAGTTGTACCAATACTGAAACCTGGTGAATTATCCCAACATACTCCCCTATAACTAAATACAATTATTATAATTACTTTCCGCCCACTCGGAAGAGTGTACGACAACTTCACGCCCGACGCTTCCTCAAATCGCGTACCAAATCTAATTACGTACTTCCATCACATTAGCGTGAGTCTGTATCTTGTGAATAGAATTCGCTGCTTTGATTTCTCCAGTGACTCCGTATACCGTTACCCACACCCAACATGAGAGAGGTATTGATGTGACCCCATTTAGCGAGTAACCAAGTGTATGGTTCGTTAATACGTAGATATTTCGATTGATAATCACTCACATGTTTCTGGGACCGATGGGTGTGTGTGATGTGTATGTGGCAGGTGTAGTGATAGGAGATCATGTGTGTGGCTGTGTGTGTGTGTTATCGTTACAATGCTTTGCTTTTGCTCAATACACTCGAGATAGAGATGCGACATAGATCGCTACCGCTCCTCCTCGCGCGCTACACTCCCCGCCACCATCGCTCGCTGCCATACGTGTTGTCGGTGTGGGTTTTTGAGCCTTGGGCAGTTATGTGTGTGTGGCTTCTTTATCTAGTCGCTAACCTAGCTCTATTGCAGTAAGTATACCGTCCACTAGCTCTGTGTTGGTGTGGGGGGGGTTGGTCAGTGGGGGGGTTTGGGGGGGGTGTGTGGGTGGTCGAGAGAGAGGAGAGAGCGTGGTGTTTTTTTTTTTTTTTTTTTTTTTTGAAAAGGTTATTTTTTACATTTCAATTGTACATTGATACGGATGTAATTCATGCAACATTGAAGAAAGTAATGACAATGTTCATGTCATATTTTATAAACGCTCTATTTTTGTTTCGGTAATTTCCATGTAACAGTCCATGCAGTTGTAACTTTGATTTAAAAGAAAATTTATCTATAAGTTATTGTTGTGTAGGCTTACATTCTAAAGTAAACTTGTACACACTAACTCTATTTGACCTAGATTATGTTTTGCTATTACCAATTTTATTAGCTCATCGCAAAATGTATCAATACCAAAATCAAAAATCAATCTAATCACGACCTCCCTTTGTAGTAGCCCCACCTCCCCGCACTGTGACTGTGTCACAATTGTGTCTGTGTGTGTCTGTGTCACAATTATGTCTGTGTGTGTCTGTGTCACAATTGTGTCTGTTTCAAGTTCCTTTGTTTTGTGTGCAGCAGCAACTGATTTTGTAACATTAGTCGGCGGTGGGTGTCTTCGTCTTTACGATCACATACCAAAGTCTATGAGGGCATGTGGTGCCATGTACAGTCGTGGTACGATCACATACCAGGTTATGAGGGCATGTGGTACCATGTACAGTCGTAATACGATCATATATACCAAAGTCTATGAGGGCATGTGGTGCCATGTACAGTCGTAATACGATCATATACCAAAGTCTATGAGGGCATGTGGTGCCATGTACAGTCGTAATACGATCATATACCAAAGTCTATGAGGGCATGTGGTGCCTTGAATAGTCGTGGTACGATCATATACCAAAGTCTATGAGGTCATGTGGTGCCATGTACAGTCGTAATACGATCATATACCAAAGTCTATGAGCACATGTGGTGCTATGTACAGTCGTAGTACGATCATATACCAAAGTCTATGAGGGCATGTGGTGCCATGTACAGTCGTGGTACGATCATATACCAAAGTCTATGAGGGCATGTGGTGCCATGTACAGTCGTAATACGATCATATACCAAAGTCTATGAGGGCATGTGGTGCCATGTACAGTCGTAATACGATCATATACCAAAGTCTATGAGGGCATGTGGTGTCATGTACAGTCGTAATACGATCATATACCAAAGTCTATGAGCCCATGTGGTGCCATGTACAGTCGTAATACGATCATATACCAAAGTCTATGAGGGCATGTGGTGCCATGTACAGTCGTAATACGATCATATACCAAAGTCTATGAGGGCATGTGGTGCCATGTACAGTCGTAATACGATCATATACCAAAGTCTATGAGGGCATGTGGTGCCATGTACAGTCGTAATACGATCATATACCAAAGTCTATGAGGGCATGTGGTGCCATGTACAGTCGTAATACGATCATATACCAAAGTCTATGAGGGCATGTGGTGCCATGTACAGTCGTATACGATCATATACCAAAGTCTATGAGGGCATGTGGTGCCATGTACAGTCGTAGTACGATCATATACCAAAGTCTATGAGGGCATGTGGTGCCATGTACAGTCGTAATACGATCATATACCAAAGTCTATGAGGGCATGTGGTGCCATGTACAGTCGTAGTACGATCATATACCAAAGTCTATGAGGGCATGTGGTGCCATGTACAGTCGTAGTACGATCATATACCAAAGTCTATGAGGGCATGTGGTGCCATGTACAGTCGTAGTACGATCATATACCAAAGTCTATGAGGGCATGTGGTGCCATGTACAGTCGTAGTACGATCATATACCAAAGTCTATGAGGGCATGTGGTGCCATGTACAGTCGTTGTACGATCATATACCAACGTCTATGAGGGCATGTGGTGTCATGTACAGTCGTAGTACGATCATATACCAAAGTCTATGAGGGCATGTGGTGCCATGTACAGTCGTAGTACGATCATATACCAAAGTCTATGAGGGCATGTGGTGCCATGTACAGTCGTAATACGATCATATACCAAAGTCTATGAGGGCATGTGGTGCCATGTACAGTCGTAATACGATCATATACCAAAGTCTATGAGGGCATGTGGTGCCATGTACAGTCGTAATACGATCATATACCAAAGTCTATGAGGGCATGTGGTGCCATGTACAGTCGTAATACGATCATATACCAAAGTCTATGACGTCATGTGGTGCCATGTACAGTCGTGATCTATGCATGTTTGTGTTGTGACGTCATTTCCGTCCTGTATGACATTGTCACAATTGTGTGCTCATAAAATGTAGATTTAAAGTTATATATTTTTCAAATTTAAAAAAAACAAAAACTTTCACATTTTTGTATGGCCAACTGAGGCTAAATATACTTGATTGCAATACTAATTTAATACATCATTAGAAAACAAAGTACAAAGCGATATATCCACCTAACAATGCAGGGTTAATGAAAGTAATGATATATGAGATTCAGGGTGACTATACATATATATTTCTGAAGTTGAGATCTGTAACAGTAGCTTATTCCAGCATTTCTCTGAAAATTCAGACACGTGACGCCTAGCTCGAGCCAATTTCAATGTCGTACTTTTTCTTGACACCGAATATCTCCTCAAGTGAAAGTAATTCACTTCTATGTTACATAGAGTGATTTATTCACACTGAAGATGAAGATGTGACGGTTTTGAAAGTGAAATTAAACCTTTTTGTTTTATTGATAAATATTGACGGGCACTTGGTTAGTGTCGCTAGAATCTAAACACATTGAACGATTCTTGATATGCTGTTGTTTTATACTATTTACTGGGATCTTGGTAGTGACAGCGATATATTTACTGGGATCTTGGTAGTGACAGCGATATATTTACTGGGAACTTGGTAGTGACAGCGATATATTTACTGGGATCTTGGTAGTGACAGCGATATATTTACTGGGATCTTGGTAGTGACAGCGATATATTTACTGGGATCTTGGGTGTGACAGCGATATATTTAATGGGATCTTGGTAGTGACAGCGATATATTTACTGGGATCTTGGATGTGACAGCGATATATTTACTGGGATCTTGGTAGTGACAGCGATATATTTACTGGGATCTTGGATGTGACAGCGATATATTTACTGGGATCTTGCGTGTGACAGCGATATATTTACTGGGATCTTGCGTGTGACAGCGATATAGCGTCATTGAAATAGTGCCATGAACCAATTGATGTCTTGGTCAATTTATAGTAAGGTAGAGGACATCACTATTATAGCATGAATTGTGGCTAGAAGTATATTCTAGAGTGGTCATACTGACGGCTTATATGTGACATTCTTTATTTAAATATTCCTCTCAAGTTCAATTCTTTGTTGAGGAACATAATAATTTATGGATGATTCTTTCTTGTAAAAAAAAAGTTTTAACCAGAAGATGTATTTATGAAAATGCATCCATAAAAATATATATATTTCAAAGTAAATCAATAAAAATACCAACATTTTGATTATTCAGTTCACCTTATGTTAGCAATCTCTCAATCTGGTAAACCCTAAATGCCTCAGCCAATAGGTTCGTGTATGAATGTCCTGTTATAAGTGATTATTTCTTAACAGCGTACAACACACAGCCAAGTCCGAACGTTTGTTATGGAACTAAGGGCAGGTTAGACATAGATAAAATGCTTATCAGAAATCGAATAAAGGAAATCAACAAAGTGATTATCTACTTGAATAAGGTGCAGATAACGTGAGGCGATAACGTGAGGCGATAACGTGAGGCGATAACGTGAGGCGATAGCAAGACTTGAAGAAACGGTTTTGTTTTAGGAGTTTTTTCGTTCAGTTTATCGTGGTAGAAGTTACGGTTGAGTTGTAAGTAGAGCATTGTAAGGGTTAATATTGAGTGCGATAGGGCGATGTTAGCATAATGCAAATTGATCGATTTACCGCTGAGAACTGTGTCAATAGATTTGTTGTCCAAGTCCATGTCCCACGCATGGCGTACGTTGATTGAAATATTCAGTTCATACTTTAATCGTGGATGCGGTCCGTTTCTGTTTATTTCAACTTTTTTTCAGAAGTCAGTATAATTAATGACTCAAGTCATTGTTGGTAGATACTGTGTATTGGGTGAAGGTAATGTCTTCCTATCGAGCGCGAACTTCCTTTTATTAGCGTGTCCACCTTGTTTTGTGATTTTGTGTTTCGTGTTTGCAGAATCGATTACATTTCATCGTCAGTGTTGAAATAAAAATCAAAGCCCAAAACAGTGGTTTCTGTGATATACTTGTGGACTATCATACTACAAGCCGTCTTTAGTGGATTAGCAGAGGACCAGTGACTCGCGTGTGTCAGCCATTGTCTGACGCTGTCTTTGCCAAGGAGCTCGTGATACTATCCAACATGATGGGACGACGAGTGACGATCAACTAAGACATGATGATGTCCTGACTATTAGAGACCATGAGGAATGCATCAGCAGACATGGAGCTTGCCAACATGATGCAGTTCTACCCGGACTTCATGGTAAGATCCCGCGGTCATCTGTACTTATACATGACTAACTTTTTAAGTTCAATTATCGTTTCAAACTTGGAAGTTCTATTAATACAGTTTATTTTAAAAATCAAAAAAATTATTTCCAGTCGATTAAAGCTTGATATTAAAAAGTATGCGAGTTTGACTCTAAAGAAACCTCATGACAAATATACTGGCAGTGAAATATACACAGTAATTTATTCAGACAGTAAATAAGTATAAAAGCTAAAATCTACACAGTAAATAATACAAACAATAAAATATGTATACAGACATGAACAAAAATACTGACTAAAATATACACAGTAAATAATACAAACAATAAAATATGTATACAGACATGAACAAAAATACTGACTCGTTAAAATCTACACAGTAAATAATACAAACAATAAAATATGTATACAGACATGAACAAAAATACTGACTCGTTAAAATATACAGACAACGACCTGCGTACACTGAATGTTTGAGGTCAGAAAATGATAAAATACTTCAGAAATAAAGTCAAGGAAATAATCTAATTATCCTAATCCATATTAAATACCCCATTCATCTTTTTTTTAAAAGGTATTAACTCCTACTAGTAGCTCGAGCTAAGATCCTTGAATTATTTCTCCCTTTGCTGTAAGTAGTACTGACATGAACTGCCAGCTCTCTGGTGCCATGCTCATCTATAGTCGTACTGACAGGAACTGTCAACTCTCTGGTGCCATGTACATTTATAGCTGTACTGACATGAACTGTCAGATCTATGGTGCCATGCTCATCGAATCAAATAAAGATAATCCATTCCCCACCCCCACCCCCAATGTTTATCAAATAAGTTCATTTTCCCCCCAGTTAAACCGACTGATTATTTTCACAGCAGGGCGTAGCATACAAATAGCTTTACAAGCGGCAGATGTGCTCACGCGGAATGGGAGCGTGTTTACCCTGGTGTCTCCTGCCTTCGGTCTATCCCACCCACATTCCCTCACTCTGTCCATTCCCTCCCTCACCACGTTTCTTCCTTCCTCCTCTAGCACCCCTACATCCGTTCGTTGACTGTACGTTATTTACCTTTTTAGTTCACTCAAATAAAAATGTTTAAAAAATTATTTTGCTCCTTCTAAAGTCTTATGCTAAATTTCATCATTTTACTTAATAACCACATGTGATGAAAAACTATTGGTGGTGGGTTATCTCATTGAGGAGAGAAGAGGTAAACGACTCATGAATGAACCCCTCACAATTTGTCTCTAGGGGTGTTTAAATATAGACACACCTACAGTCGGTCCTGGGTGACAGCTCAGTGGGACGATCCAGGAAAATGTTAATTGTGTGTGCCCGGCTGTGATGGAGCAATCTTTAGTTGGTCAACAGACCACCGACTCACTTTGGTGCACCCTGACCTTGGCTGAACTTTGACCTGGTGGGGTGAAGGACATCGAGGTGGAAGAGTGGGGTGGAGTGCAATGTTCCGTATTATATTCGTTGGTCCGTGTGCAAAGTAAAAAAAACAACTCGTATGCAAAGTTGCCCAACATCCATTTGTGTGCAATATTTAACTAAATTTGCTGCGCGGTAATTGTAAACTGCTGCGCGGCGTCGATCAGATATGTTTGTGGCCGCGGGAACATTGGTCGAGGGGTGATACTTTTGTGATAGAAAAAATAATTGACGCTTGACACAACTAATCCAAAGACACGTAAAATATCTTCAAGTCTGGCTATTTCAACCTTGCAGAAACCCCATGATTTGTAACAATGGTGCATCTTTTGTTAGGGTGCTGATATCCCTTTATTCAGGCGCCCCAACTACTCATTTCAATGTGTTGTTGGCTTGACTTTATTCAGGCGCCCCAACTACTCGTTTCAATACGTTGTTGGCTTGACTTTATTCAATCAAAAGTTGTATCTCTTGTATGCAGTATTAAGAGACGTGTCAATAGCTTTTTCACTTCTTAACTACCGCTACGTGGTCGGAAACACAGATCAATTTATTATATTGATTTTTTAAAAACATTAACCGACAGAAATATTAAAAGAAACTAAAATTTGATGGGGAAAAGTTATGAAAAGCTGCAATTTGTTAACAAGAAGTTGCATGTAGTGTTGAGTTCGTTAGAGTCATTACAAAAAGTTTCCTCGGGTCATTACTTTCCGCCTTCGTCCAGCGTCCACGATCTAGGAGATTCTAGAAAAGCTGGATAACAACCCTACGGACAGACAACATCTCGCGGGATGACACCTCTCCTTCCGTCTTATTGTGATCCGGTCAAACGCGGGGGGCGGAAGGGGGGAGCCCGGAGGTTTTCTACCACGCCGTTATACAACCGCAGATGATAAAGATCTGGGGGAAAATCTGACAGCTCCTTATCTTTGTTTACTGACGACTTATCTATGACAACTGTCAGATTGCTATCTCTTTGTTGTTGCTGTTAATAAACAGCGTTTAAAACAAAGGGCCGCTAACAGCGCTGAACACCTTTCACCTACCGGCTACCAGCCACTTATTACGTCTGTTCATCTTTACCTCCCTATCGGGGGGACGCCCTCTCATACCCGTCCGTTTCCCCTAGTGTTTCCCAAGCTTTTTGTTTTCATAACCTGGGAACCTTTTTTTTTAAATTAAAAATTCTTTTTTGCTTCATCATCCCTTTTTGAAATAAATAAATACCCCCCCCCCACCCACCACCACTTTTAACATTCAAATATTCAGCCCCAATAGAATGATGTCCGCACCTAACCACAACCTGATGTCCGCACCTAACCACAACCTGATGTCCGCACCTAACCACAACCTGATGTCCGCACCTAACCACAACATGATGTCCGCACCTAACCACAACCTGATGTCCGCACCTAACCACAACCTGATGTCCGCACCTAACCACAACCTGATGTCCGCACCTAACCACAACCTGATGTCCGCACCTAACCACAACCTGATGTCCGCACCTAACCACAACCTGATGTCCGCACCTAACCACAACCTGATGTCCGCACCTAACCACAACCTGATGTCCGCACCTAACCACAACCTGATGTCCGCACCTAACCACAACCTGATGTCCGCACCTAACCACAACCTGATGTCCGCACCTAACCACAACCTGATGTCCGCACCTAACCACAACCTGATGTCCGCACCTAACCACAACATGATGTCCGCACCTAACCACAACCTGATGTCCGCACCTAACCACAACCTGATGTCCGCACCTAACCACAAAACACCGTTAAACCGCCCCCACCCCTCTCTTAAAAAAATATATCTCTTCCTCAAAGGAAATCACTGCAAATGCCTTCTATGAACAGTCTTGATTTGATGTCCTTGTGCTTATATTCCCCAACTGTTCTTGATTTGATGTCCTTGTGCTTATATTCCCCAACTGTTGAGCTTTATTTGAACCCATCGACTGGTGTATATTTAAGGCTTAAAATAATACTTAAAGTTAACCTCCGTTTATAAGGAGACGTAACAATAGATGTGTATACGTTACAGTTACACCCTTCATTTATTAGCTTTCTCTCTCTCTCTCTCTCTCTCTCTCTCTCTCTCTCTCTCTCTCTCTCTCTCTCTCTCTCCGTCTCTCTCTGTATCCCCCCCCTCTCTCTCTCACACACACACACACACTCACACGCTCGTATAGCTGACACTCCAACACTTGAGTACTAGGCGTGCCTTTGTTTAATGTCCAAATTTATCTATTGCTTATTTCCTAAACAAAGACCTTTCAAGCGACTCAATTGTCTTGTATTTATTTGATCCAGCGTTTTCCCTTATCTCTATAATTGAACCTTCAAGCGATGAAACTTAATTGCACCGAAAACCACTTAACATGACTGCCAGCCTTATCTAACACACATTGTATGTGACAAAGGAATGTCAACTTTCAGAGTTGTTTTTTTGGCAACAAAGATTCAGTCAACCAGAAAACATTCCATCGTTGGCTACATGACATTTAAGGCAGATGGACTTTGAATGTGGAGTGTGTTGTCATTGTGCATTTTTCTTGTTGCAATGAGAGTAGTATGGTACATTGCATACGGGTATAGCAGCACCTTTCCACAGTGTCATTTGTAATAGTAACCCCGTAATGGTGTCTACTCATAATGGTGTCACCCTGTAATGGTATCGACTCATAGTGGCGTCACCCTGTAATGGTATCGACTCATAATGGCGTCACCCTGTAACGGTATCGACTCATAATGGCGTCACCCTGTAATGGTATCGACTCATAATGGTGTCACCCTGTAATGGTGTCTACTTATAAGGGTGTCACCCTGTAATGGTATCGACTCATAATGGTGTCACCCTGTAATGGTGTAGACTCATAATGGCGTCACCCTGTAATGGTATCGACTCATAATGGCGTCACCCTGTAATGGTATCGACTCATAATGGTGTCACCCTGTAATGGTGTAGACTCATAATGGCGTCACCCTGTAATGGTATCGACTCATAATGGCGTCACCCTGTAATGGTATCGACTCATAATGGTGTCACCCTGTAATGGTGTAGACTCATAATGGTGTCACCCTGTAATGGTGTAGACTCATAATGGCGTCACCCTGTAATGGTATCGACTCATAATGGTGTCACCCTGTAATGGTGTAGACTCATAATGGTGTCACCCTGTAATGGTGTAGACTCATAATGGTGTCACCCTGTAATGGTGTAGACTCATAATGGTGTCACCCTGTAATGGTGTAGACTCATAATTGATACACCTTGTAATGTTTTCGACTTATGGTGTCACTCCCCCCTCATGGTGTCACTCCCCCCTCATGGTGTCACTCCATGGTGTCGCCTCATAAATATGGTATCCCTTGCTTTACGCTCGTGCTGGATCTTATTCAGAAAGGTCAAATAAAGACGTAGTGCTTGCTTCCAATGAATTTCATTGCACATACAAACAACCGGTACTTACCTGACCTGTCAGATTAACGCTACAGCTAATCCACACATTAATATCGATTACGTTCGACTAATCCACCTCACCCCTGAACGTCCTGCTCCTGTAATGAAGTCAGTTGAGGTAATCACTGCAGTCACGCTCCAGTTGTTACAGCCAACACTTGTGTCTGATGGATTACAGCGTGCTGGTACAGCGGTCGGTACAACTGTGTACACATCAACAATAAGATAAGGTACAGCGGTCGGTACAACTGTGTACACATCAACAATAAGATATGGTACAGCGGTCGGTACAACTGTGTACACATCAACAATAAGATATGGTACAGCGGTCGGTACACATCAACAATAAGATATGGTACAGCGGTTGGTACAACTGTGTACACATCAACAATAAGATATTGTACAGCGGTCGGTACAACTGTGTACACATCAACAATAAGATATGGTACAGCGGTAGTAACACATCAACAATTAGATATGTTACAGCGGTCGGTACAACTGTGTACACATCAACAATAAGACTGATATGAATATGTGAGGTTTAGAGAGGAATGCTAAAATGTTATTTAAAAATAATCTTATTTAAGCAATTCTTTGAAGTCATTAGTTACCGCCAAAATAAAATAATTCTTATAAAGTTATAGGAAATATTTTTAATGAATAATGAATAACTGTAAGGTGGGGGTCTTTCTAAGCATGCAGCCAGTAGTACGTATGTATTCCTCCATTTCTGTAGTCGGCAGTATAGCCTAAGCATGAAGCCAGTAGTACGTATGTATTCCTCCATTTCTGTAGTCGGCAGTATAGCCTAAGCATGCAGCCAGTAGTACTTATGTATTCCTCCATTTCTGTAGTCGGCAGTATAGCCTAAGCATGCAGCCAGTAGTACGTATGTATTTCTCCATTTCTGTAGTCGGCAGTATAGCCTAAGCATGCAGCCAGTAGTACGTATGTATTCCTCCATTTCTGTAGTCGGCAGTATAGCCTAAGCATGCAGCCAGTAGTACATATGTATTCCTCCATTTCTGTAGTCGGCAGTATAGCCTAAGCATGCAGCCAGTAGTACGTATGTATTCCTCCATTTCTGTAGTCGGCAGTATAGCCTAAGCATGCAGCCAGTAGTACGTATGTATTCCTCCATTTCTGTAGTCGGCAGTATAGCCTAAGCATGAAGCCAGTAGTACGTATGTATTCCTCCATTCCTGTAGTCGGCAGTATAGCCTAAGCATGCAGCCAGTAGTACGTATGTATTCCTCCATTTCTGTAGTCGGCAGTATAGCCTAAGCATGCAGCCAGTAGTACGTATGTATTTCTCCATTTCTGTAGTCGGCAGTATAGCCTAAGCATGCAGCCAGTAGTACGTATGTATTCCTCCATTTCTGTAGTCGGCAGTATAGCCTAAGCATGCAGCCAGTAGTACGTATGTATTCCTCCATTTCTGTAGTCGGCAGTATAGCCTAAGCATGCAGCCAGTAGTACGTATGTATTCCTCCATTTCTGTAGTCGGCAGTATAGCCTAAGCATGCAGCCAGTAGTACGTATGTATTCCTCCATTTCTGTAGTCGGCAGTATAGCCTAAGCATGCAGCCAGTAGTACGTATGTATTCCTCCATTTCTGTAGTCGGCAGTATAGCCTAAGCATGAAGCCAGTAGTACGTATGTATTCCTCCATTCCTGTAGTCGGCAGTATAGCCTAAGCATGCAGCCAGTAGTACGTATGTATTCCTCCATTTCTGTAGTCGGCAGTATAGCCTAAGCATGCAGCCAGTAGTACGTATGTATTTCTCCATTTCTGTAGTCGGCAGTATAGCCTAAGCATGCAGCCAGTAGTACGTATGTATTCCTCCATTTCTGTAGTCGGCAGTATAGCCTAAGCATGCAGCCAGTAGTACGTATGTATTCCTCCATTTCTGTAGTCGGCAGTATAACACCATTTAGAATGAAACAGGAATCCGTTCATTAGAACTCAGAAATGTATTCAAGTTTGTCACGTAGATCATAGTTCGTCTTATTCCAGATCCACTTATAAGACAAGGAGCTAAAAAAAAACCGGCCCCATAAATAACATTGTGTATCAGGCTTTTAATCAACTCATGTTGGTCATATCACTTCCTTCTTATTACCTCAGGAGCCAACCATACATGTTTTATGACAAATAATTTTCAAACAACATTAGCAGTCTATATGTAATGTATGTGCGTATGTAGTATATGTGCATATGTAGAATATGTGCGTGTGTAGTATATGTCCATATGTAGTATATGTGCATATGTAGTATATGTGCATTTGTAGCATATGTGCATATGTAAAATGTATGTGCATATGTAGTGTAGGCAATGTTTGTTGATCACACTGACTTCTAACTGAACCACGACTCTTGTATGGTTCAGTCTTACTGATCGAAACCGAAGACTTTGTTCTTTAAAGGAAATTAATTAAGAAGGAAACAATATTTTACCACACCTCCACTCTACATGAAGCGTCACTTAGACTGACTGAGCCACTTCTGGATAGAAAAACGAATGTTCTCAAGGCGTCCAGTTAGCACCGTGTCACGACCTTCACAGTTTTGCCCTCGCGGATTCTCCAAACCGAATATGAAATTATCATACATATATATATTTTTTTTAATGTCCAGCTTGAGACCTTGGGTTCTAATCTGCCGTATATCCCCCCTACCCCCCCGCCCACCCCCGCACCACACAGACGATGATAACGGCTCGTGTTTTACGCACCTCTTATCTGATCGTCTCTTATTTCATCCCGATACGATTGCAGCATGTGGGGCATGTCGATTGTTGATACCCCCAGTGCACTCCGCCCCCTCGCTGCTAACCCTGGTTCAAACCTCGTCGTTAAGGTGACTTACTGCGTTACTTGGGCCGTCATGGTGTTACTTGGCATCACTTGAACTAGTATGTCAGTCATTGGGGGTAGGGGTGGGGTGATGGAGGTGACAAGCTGATGGTGTATGAAGAAAAAATGTTTGGCGAGGATTATGCTAATGACCGGATAAGGTATCCCCCCTCCCCACCTTGTTATCACTGGGGTCATCAACAGAATAACATAAATAAATTATTTTCTTTAATATGGCTTATATTTCATCGGTGACAAGTCGAGGATTTTATTCACATGACTTGGGGCAGTGTGTATCAGATTAAAGTATGTCCTCTTGTCTCCTGTCCACTCCACTTTTTAAATCCCTTATATTAACTTTGCGGCCGTCTCTGTCTGTCTCTCTCTCATAATCTCTCTCATGGGCTCGGCGGGCGGAAAAACAAAAGTCGAAAATGACCCACTTCCCGTGATCCGATCGAACTGAAATTTGGCACACGGACCCGTCTAACCTAACAATGCATCGTATCAAAATTTCAGATCGATCGAACGTACTGTAATTAAATTAATGCATTTTTAGTTTATCCTTATATGAGGTATGTAATTTAAATTCACTGTTTGTTATTGTTTTTTTCCCACGTGAAATTTTGAGCTGACGCATTGAGGCGACCCAACGAAGCGACGGGCGCTTTTGTTTACATTTTACGTGTCACTCTGAGCTCGGTCAAGCGAATCGGTGACCAGACTTTTCCCATCTCACTAGGGTTATGATGCAAAGTTGAGTTAAGACAGATTCAGTCTGTAAATGTTTGAAAATAATCAATACTTTTAGTTATGTCTCATATATAAGGGATTTATAGTCAAAAAGTTTGTTTTTACGGGTTTGTTTTATTCTGGGGTTTTATTAAAAATATATTAACCTTGTATGATTGTTTATTTAAAAAATCAAATTTAAGGGTTAAAAAAATGATTTTTTAAATTATATTGTCATTGTAATCTCGCATAAAACTGTTTCATTTTTGTGTGTTTCGATTGATGACAACTTAACCTGTTCAACAGGCTAAATTACTATCTTTAATATCGAATTAAACTACATACTTTTGATACATACACACACATAACTACATACAGTTAAAAGAAATATGATATCTTAACGGGGTTAAGAATTACTATGGCATCCAAATCTACCCTTCGTTTTCAACACACACGAACGCGCACACACACACGAACGCACACACACACACACACATCTATCTCAAATAGTATTTAGATGTCCATAAATTCGGCTATATCTCACCATGATTATTTCATATAATTACAAACTTTATATTTCGTTGTTAAAATAATCAACTTGGCCACAAGGAAATGACCTGGGGCCAACTTTTCAAACGGCCTGTGGCGAGTGCTTGTCTCTCCTATGATTTACCTGTCTGGTATTTTGCCACCTTTATACGTGCCCGTCTCCCCCCACCCCACACACACTTTCGTTGACACACCTCCCTGCCATCTGTCAGCTCACCTGTCGTGTACATATTATTAGAACCGTGGAAAACGACATCACGACTAGAGTGTTTGGGCTAATCCCTTTGTATAATGGACGCCTCTAAAGATGATTACATATTTCCCAGGTCCAATTTTATGTATGTCTGACCCTATCGTGTGTGTCTTCATACGTGCATGTGGGTGTGTGTGTGTGTGGCGGGTGTCGTTGGGTGTGGGGGACTATCGTCTGGTTGTTCTGGCTACACATTAGCATGTCCCTATATAGTCATATAGTTGTCACCATACATACAGACATACAGTTGTCACCTTACAAACAGACATACAGTTGTCACCATACATACAGATATACGGTGAAAACAGTGAGAAGTTAGCCGCAGCGCTGCGCGCAAGCTATGGCGCATTAAGGGGGGTGCTGATTGGGCTAAAGCAAGGGGCCCCCAATGATTTAAGGGCCCCAAACCTTTTATATTGTATAATAAAGGTGGCTGGACCGGGCCCTAGATGGGATTGCAGCCAGGGACCCCGGGCAATCTTAATCCGCCCCTGCGCGCAAGGCCAGTGACTCTAAGGGACTCTTTGCCACACGGACCGCCAACAACACTGTAACCAAGGGATTACGACATCATCACACATTATTTAAGCATCAATGATAAAAAGTGACGGCCTACACCAACCCGCCTCCCTCCACCAACCCGCCTCCCTCCACCAACCCGCCTCCCTCCACCAACCCGCCTCATTACATCAACCCGCCTCATTACATCAAACAGCCTCATTACATCAACCCACCTCATTACACCAACCCGCCTCATTACACCAACCCGCCTCATTACACCAACCCGCCTCATTACACCAACCCGCCTCATTACACCAACCCGCCTCATTACACCAACCCGCCTCATTACACCAACCCGCCTCATTACACCAACCCGCCTCATTACACCAACCCGCCTCATTACACCAACCCGCCTCATTACACCAACCCGCCTCATTACACCAACCCGCCTCATTACACCAACCCGCCTCATTACACCTACCCGCCTCATTACACCAACCCGCCTCATTACACCAAACCGCCTCATTACACCGACCCGCCTCATTACACCGACCCGCCTCATTACACCGACCCGCCTCATTACATCGACCCGCCTCATTACATCGACCAGCCTCATTACATCGACCCGCCTCATTACACCGACCCGCCTCATTACACCGACCCGCCTCATTACACCGACCCGCCTCATTACACCGACCCGCCTCATTACACCGACCCGCCTCATTACACCGACCCGCCTCATTACATCGACCCGCCTCATTACACCGACCCGCCTCATTATACCGACCCGCCTCATTACATCGACCCGCCTCATTACACCGACCCGCCTCATTACACCGACCCGCCTCATTACACCGACCCGCCTCATTACACCGACCCGCCTACCTACCCCGACCCGCCTCCCTACCCCGACCCGCCTCCCTACCCCGACCCGCCTCCCTCCGCCGACCCGCCTCCCTCCGCCGACCCGCCTCCCTCCGCCGACCCGCCTCCCTCCGCCGACCCGCCTCCCTCCGCCGACTCGCCTCCCTCCGCCAACCCGCCTCCCTCCGCCAACCCGCCTCCCTCCGCCAACCCGCCTCCCTCCGCCAACCCGCCTCCCTCCGCCAACCCGCCTCCATCCATCCACCCTGTTTCCTCACTACGTCATTGGTGAGCTTTTACTTTAACTGGAAATAACCAACTTGAACTAAGCTGCACGCTTTTGTAGTTACTTCCCCCCTGTTACACAGCTTTCATTTATTTAAATCCCGAGTCTAAAATATCATTGTAGCGACATAACGCTAAGAACAATAACGCCTGACAAAAAAGAAACATTTTGATGTTAACTCCCTTATTCTCATCATGTCCAAGCACTGGATTCCGTTGTCAAGACCGTAATTATTGCGCAATAATTTGATCATATGACATAATATGCTGTCAAAAAGAAATGAATTGGTAACTAAAAATATCGTGTGCCACAGAAATTGTCTAATAATAATTGTCCTCTAGTAAAATGTCATTTAAGCCCTAACTTTATATAGAATTGTGAACCATTGTAAGTGAAGCGTTGCAATAATTTCATTGTAACATCTTATCTTATCTGTTTATAGACGCTCCTTATATACAGAAGATTATTGCGTCCTACGCTTATCTATGGTTTGTGATTAGTCCTGCATTTTTATTAGTGATTTAAATGTTGATAAAGTGTTGGCTTTCCTGGTTTCTTCAGGCAACCCATTCCACGCCCGAATTCCGGACAGGAAGAACGAAAATTTGTATGTGTTTGTTCTTGCATACGGAATAAGAAAGGTGTTTTTATCCTTATGTCTATCTGAGGGTTGTATTAAGTTATATTTGTGTTGTAATTTTAACATTTTAAACCAAAACGAAACACTTCAGTAATAATCATGATATTTATATTCCTTTAAACATCTCAAACGTGAATGTCGAGCTAACTGCAACAGTCCCGAACAGATACTACGGACTTCATTTCCGCTACGGACTTCATTTCCGCATGTTCACCCCTCATGAATTTATTTAGTTGTCGCTTCGATTTTGCGTTTTAAAAAATCGTTAAAGAAGTTGTAAACATCCCATAAATGTCATATGCAAGAAATATGTAATGTAATTCCCTAGTGGACTCTGTCTGTTCTTTCTCTATGCGCACAGTGATGCGTATTCCTTAGGTCAACCGTTTACTTCACAATGTGAAATATTTCCTTTTCCCTCCGTGAATTAACGACGATCTTAGTGAAATCGCTAGATCATCGTTGACAGATTCATGTTCGCATACAACTAAGAGAAGGTTTACAGTATTTAATTCCTACTTAATTTATGCATACATCTAAAAAATACTCTGCCCCACTTCCGTCACCTCCTGACGTCCATCTTGTCACAAGGTAGACCGGCACATTTCCGGGTGTTCTGTGTCCTGGACCTGGCTCAATCTTCACACTTCACACCTTTCGGAAACTTTTTACACTCGTCATCACCTTTATTATTATTCTTTTAAAGGTAGCGGTGGGGGCAGATTTTTATATCATATAAACGTAAAGAATATGCCACATAATGTTTAGGCTTTGAAAAATGTGTTCTACACTGATACTTCAAGTATTGAAAGTATATATTAATTTTGATTTATTCAGTTTAAGTGCACATCATGACATCAGTTTAAGTGCACATCATGACATCAGTTTAAGTGCACATCAAGACATCAGTTTAAGTGCACATCATGACATCAGTTTAAGTGCACATCATGACATCAGTTTAAGTGCACATCAAGACATCAGTTTAAGTGCACATCATGACATCAGTTTAAGTGCACATCAAGACATCAGTTTAAGTGCACATCATGACATCAGTTTAAGTGCACATCATGACATCAGTTTAAGTGCACATCAAGATATCAGTTCAAGTGCACTTCATGTAGATAACGCACACAAAAAAGGAATCCAAAGACTGGCGCTGATGAAAAAACTAGCTGGTTCAGACTGGGGCGCAAACCACTCCATCCTGAAGAAAACATACACCAGCTATATAAGACCCACAATAGAATATGGATCCACAGTGTGGGGCAGAGCAGCCAAATCGAACCTCCAAAAAATAGACAAAGTTCAAAACCTAGGGCTTCGAATAATTACAGGAGCAATGAAAACTACCCCAATCAAAGCAATGGAGGACCTAGCTACCCTAAGCTCTATGGAAGTTAGACGAGAAACCAAAACCTTAACACAGTTCACCAAATTAGAAGCATCAGTACATCACCCTCTAAAACCCAAGCTGCAAACATCCTACTCAACTAAAAGACTCCAAAGAACAAACTTTATACAACAAGCCAAACATCTAAAATCCAAACATAAAATTGATAACATCAAAAAAGCGCACAAAAAATGGAGGAGCCGGAATTCTTATAGAGTGGCCTAACGGAGAACACCTTGAAAAAGCAACTGCCATAGGAAGTCTCTCAGATAGCATTAGAGCAGAAAGGATAGCACTAGAGCTTGCCGCAAAAATTCTAACAAGTGACCCCCACTCCAAAAACAGCCAGATTGTCATCCTCTCTGATGCTAAGACAGGGCTCCAGTCTCTCAAAAACCCAAACACCTTGATCAATCAGACACTCAGTACAGAACTATTGAAACTGAGCAAAATAACAAAAGAACTTATTCTCCAATGGATCCCTGGACATGTGGAACTTGAAGGAAATGACACTGCTGACTCCTTGGCAAAAACTGGAGGAAGTAAAAACCAGGCAGAGCCATCTCTACACCACGAAGAAATCAAGGCAATTCTCAAAAGAAGTGAATCTGAAAGATGGTCCGAGCTCAAAGAAAACCAACCAAAAAGTGATGCATACTTGAAACTCCCTCGCCAAACACAAAACATCATTTTCAGGCTAAGGACGGGCCACAACAAACGTAGGCAGCACATGTTCCGCAAACTTCGAATTGGAGAAAGCGAAATGTGCCCCTGCGGGACAGCTGAGGAAAATGCGGAACATGTTCTCCAAAACTGCCCTCTGTACCACCATACCCGGACAGACATATGGCCCCAGGAAGCTACCCTCGATGAAAAACTCTATGGGGGACTGGACCAACTGACAGCCACAGCGCAGTTCATCACAAATATAGGACTTGCTGTCTAAATCCTCTATCAAAAGATTTTGAGAACGAAGAAAAAGAAGAAAGCACTGATGTCATGATATGCACTTAAACTGATGTCATGATGTGCACTTAAACTCATGTCATGATGTGCAACTTAAACTCATGTCATGATGTGCACTTAAACTGATGTCATGATGTGCACTTAAACTCATGTCATGATGTGCACTTAAACTCATGTCATGATGTGCAACTTAAACTCATGTCATGATGTGCACTTAAACTGATGTCATGATGTGCACTTAAACTCATGTCATGATGTGCACTTAAACTCATATCATGATGTGCACTTAAACTGATGTCATGATGTGCACTTAAACTGATGTCATGGTGTGCACTTAAACTGATGTCATGATGTGCACACCTAACCTTCTCAACTGCCGTGACAGTGATTTGATCATGTGACATTAAGTCTCTAACCTTCTAACCTGCCGTGACAGTGATTTGATCGTGTGACATTAAGTCTCTAACCTTCTAACCTGCCGTGACAGTTATTTGATCGTGTGACATTAAGTCTCTAACCTTCTAACCTGCCGTGACAGTGATTTGATCGTGTGACATTAAGTCTCTAACCTTCTCAACTGCCATGACAGTGCTGCGATCATGTGACATCATCAAGTGACCCAATCACGGTGTCACGTTGTCTCTTCCCTCCCACTGCTAACGGTGTCACGTTGCCTCTTCCCTCCCACTGCTAACGGTGTCACGTTGTCTCTTCCCTCCCACTGCTAACGGTGTCACGTTGTCTCTTCCCTCCCACTTTTAACGGTGTCACGTTGTCTCTTCCCTCCCACTGCTAACGGTGTCACCTTGTCTCTTCCCTCCCACTGCTAACGGTGTCACGTAGTCTCTTCCCTCCCACTGCTAACGGTGTCACGTTGTCTCTTCCCTCCCACTGCTAACGGTGTCACGTTGTCTCTTCCCTCCCACTGCTAACGGTGTCACGTTGTCTCTTCCCTCCCACTGCTAACGGTGTCACGTTGTCTCTTCCCACCCACTGCTAACGGTGTCACGTTGTCTCTTCCCTCCCACTGCTAACAATGATGAGACGAGTTAGATACAACTCGAACACAACTGTCACAGAACATAAACCAGCCCGCCCCCGACCCCCACTCTTAACTCAAAAGATCTGGGACACACAAAACATCGGATTTATTCCCTCGGACGCCCCGGACTCAACTTTAAGTAAGTTAGTTTATAAATTGTGATACGTATTGGGTTGCATTCGATAATTTCGTCAACTCCAGAACTAAATTAATTTTTCTGAGTCCAGTCCTACAAGGAACTATAATCACCAACCTCTTGAATTCAAATGTAGGTTTGGAGAATGCATCCCCCCTCACCCCCCCCAACACCCGACACGGTTGTTGACTAGTGCAGAATATGACGATAATGTCCCTGGTCTCAAAGGACCGTGTCGTAAAGGAAACTCTACCTTAGATGTTGTCTTTATTTGTTGCCCTGTTTGGTTGAGGTAACTTAATCCCCCGTTGTGATTTACCCGCTGATAGGGTAACTTTATATCACCTTTTGATAAATTGGGAAAATTTCTATATTGGTCCTCTTAGATCTTAGTGCAGCCTTTGACACTGTCGACCATCAAATACTGCTGAAAACCCTGCAAAATTATTTTGGAATTTCTGGCTCAGTTCTGGCTTGGTTTCAATCATACTTATCTAACAGATCACAGGTAGTATCAGTAGATGGTTGTATCTCTCACAAAGCTGACTTGCTTTATGGTGTGCCTCAGGGCTCTGTTTTGGGTCCGGTACTTTTTGTACTGTATACAAGACCGCTACTTCTACTGCTTGAAAAGCATTCAGTTAAAAGCCAATCATTTGCAGATGATACTCAACTATATACTCACACTGATCCCTCTAATATGGACTCCGGTGTCCAATTGTTGCAGGAGTGCATTGGTGAAGTGAAGTCTTGGATGACGTTAAGCAAACTCAAGCTGAATGATGACAAGACTGAAGCACTTCTATTTTGCAACAATAAATCACGCAGTACTTTGTCTCTTCCGAAGTCAATTCACGTAGCCAGTTCGGATATTCTGTTCACAACATCGACTAGGAATCTTGGCTACATTATTTCTGACAACATGTCTATTAACAACTTCATCAATCACATCTGTCGCTCTGCCTACACTGCCATTCGTCAGATCAGCTCAATCCGTCATTACTTAACAGTTAGTGCCACAAAAACACTAGTCTGTGCTCTTGTACTGGCTCGTATGGATTACTGCAATTCTCTTCTGTCAGGTGTGCCAAAACAATGCATTGAAAGACTACAGAAAGTTCAAAATTCAGCTGCCAGACTGGTGCTCAAGGCAAAAAAACATGACCATGTTACTCCACTTCTTCGCTCACTTCATTGGCTGCCTATACAAGCCCGTATTGATTACAAACTGGCCGTTCTCTGTCACAATTTCTTTTCGGACTCATGCCCATCGTATCTTACTGAACTTTTGTCGGTCTACTCACCCACTCGCAAGCTAAGATCTTCTGCAGACACACGCGTTCTCTCTGTTCCTACGACACGCACCAAAACGTTTGGTGAAAGGTCGTTCTCTTTTTGTGCAGCCAAACAATGGAATTCTCTACCATTACACATACGTGGTATTCAAACAACCAAGTCCTTCAAGACTGCACTTAAGACACATCTTTTCAAAATTTATTTTTAAAATTGATGAAACAACATTTCTTGTAAATGATTAACGTAGCTTATGTATAATGTATTGTAATTGTGTGTGTTTGTTGTGATATGAATGTTAATTTAATACTTATAAGTATGTTATTTCTTTCATGTAAAGCGCTGTGAGCCCAGTTCCTTACTGGGATACAACGCTATATAAATAATCAATTTATTATTATTTATTATTTTGATACATGTCCTCGTGGCAATGTTATCACCTGTATGATTACCTTATAGGCTACCTTATCAGGTGTGTGGTGGGTAACTCTGTGATACTTTTTTTTATTTCCGGCGGCACAGATACAATTTTAGACCAGTGCAAAAGTGTTGGTCGGAAAGATGAGTTCAGAGGTCATTTCTCTACTTTTAAAAATAATAATTTTTAGTAATAATATTAGTAATAATTAGTAATTATTAGTAACAATTGGTCATAATAAAATAATTAAAGGAATTTTTTTAATAAAAAGGCTATGAAACTTAACCAAAAAAATCAACTTAGACAAACTTATGCATCGCACCCGTCTCGTAATTATTTATTTTTTCCAAATCCTTCAAAAAACAACTGTCAACAAATGATATGACAATTCTTACTGTTAACTTAATGTGTATGCTTCAATAATATGCAGTTATTTTCAACAGAGCTTTTAACCTGCTTATAATACTTCAAACTTTATTTGACAAAAACGTATTAACTAATGATATTAAAATAAATGCACATCTTGTTAATTTTGTTTTAATGTCTGAAGATAAAATCTATTATAATTATTTCCTAAAGTCTCCAGGGGGAGTTCTTGGCGTCAAATAACGTGCCAGGGTAACGTCCCCTTTTGTTGTTTAATGTGGTCTCCAGAAATATGATCCACAATTCTAGGTATTTTTGACAGACCGCTCTGTGCCGTAACACACATATAAGAACGGGGTCTATTAGGGTGGAAGGGTTAGATATTTTTCTTTGTTGTATAAACATCGTCTTTGAATTCTCTAACTGGTATGTTGATTGCTGGAAGCCAGGTTGCTCGGCGAACCGTTGCGGTGATGTTTAGCGTGTGTTTATTGCCGTAGCTGATGGTATCTTAAGTTAAGATTGTTGTATTTTTGTTGGTATTACATTCATAATTTTGTTGCATCGATCAAGTTTATATGGTAATTTGACACGGTAAACGCGCTTCAATCTTTTCTTAGGTATCCTAGAATCTAGGACCTAGATGAACACTGGTCTTAATCGCAAAATTATTTTGTAGATTTTCCTGTTAGCTTTTTATAATTTCTTGGCAACGCTGAAACCTCTAAAACTACGTTCACTTCAAGTTTTGTTTTATAAATCCTTATTTAGACTAACTATACAAACTATACGATAACAATAAAGTAAGCTCGTTAAAAATAAAAAAAAATTCATTTCGTATATGGAAACAGAAATTTGTTTCGTATTCCTATATAAAAACAATACATTTGTTTCGTATTCGTATATGGAAACAATAAATGTGTTTCGTATTCGTATATGGAAACAATAAATTTGTTTCGTGTTTCGTATTCGTATATAAAAACAATAAATTTGTTGCGTATTTGTATATGAAAACAATACATTTGTTTCGTATTCGTATATGGAAACAATAAATTTGTTTCATAATTCGTATATGGAAACAATAAATTTGTTTCGTATTCGTATATGAAAACAAAAAAAATTCGTATTCGTATATGAAAACAATAATTTGTTTCGTATTCGTGCCCCTGAAACCCCCCTACCCCCTCTAAAATCATCCCAATTAAAAAGTTAAATGGATCCCTACAGGGGCGATTTCTTATTCTTTACCTTCGGGACAAAATTCATGTTATGTGTTCCCGTTTACGCCTCTATACGTCCACATCAAACATCTTTAACAACTTCTGTCAGTTTCACCATCTTTAACAACTTCCTGTCAGTTTCACCATCTTTAACAACTTCCTGTCAGTTTCACCATCTTTAACAACTTCCTGTCAGTTTCAGCATCTTTAACAACTTCCTGTCAGTTTCAGCAATCCCTACAACTTTCATACTTACAGACACCACCACGCTGTCTCCCCCTACCCCCACCTACGGGCCCCTGCCCTCACTGTCCATCTGAACGCGTCATCCCCACTCCACAAGGGATGGATCAAAAACCTCATCGCTTTCCTCCTATAACCATCCTATAAAACACCAGGTCAAAGCCCCCGTCCTACTCCTGAGACTATTTTAAGACGGAGCCATAAATAAAAATACAAACACTAAATAAGAAATATGTTAGTTTGATGGCTTGCCCCCGGGGCGAACAGGCCGGCGCCCGTTTGTCACGGTTTTGGCGAGGTTGTTAGTTTTGTTTGTGTAAGCAATACATGGGCTCCTTCAATAGGATACATCCAGTCGTCGTGTTCTTTGCCGTGCCGGGGCGACACGCTACAATAGTGGATACTGAGTTCATTGGATGGTGGGAATAACGCATATTGAGGTAATGACCATTGGATTGTTGTGTCTTCATGTTATGGTCTTATGCTTTGGGTGACAGACATCATGAAACTTAAAAAATTTTTTTTTAAATTTGTTTGAACAAAAGGTATTGTTAGTAAATTGTCTTTCATGATGATTTGATATCTGATCTTAACTTAAACCTGTGTGGAGTCGACACCATGACATCTGACCTCTTGGACACAAGACCTCTTGGTCACAAGACTGTCACTTAAAATCGTACTGGATTATATAAGTAATAATGATAGAATCACCAGAAAAGAAATACAACGTACTATTTAACGCCAAATGACGGAATCAAGTACAGTGCTGTCTAGTTTAGAATACCTGTTGTATACAGGTGGGTACAAATAGACGTTGGTCAGGGGATACCTCGGGAATACAATGTTGGATTGTTTTAGGTCATGGAGTATGCCGAGTCCCTTCTACAGCCACCGTGACTTGCCTCGTGTCATTAATAATGTTCTCTCCCCAGATAGCCACGTACCATCATGTGTGCAACCTCTGACCCCGCACCTGTCATTGTTACCTTTCCAATCCTGCCGTCTGGTACATTGTGTCCAATTTGACCTTTTACCTGTCCCACCTAACTGTCCTGACCATCTCACACATGTGTCCAACACGGGCCAGAACAGCGAGGATTCTTTATATATGGTGTATGTTATTTTAATTTACATTGTATCAGTTACTGGTTCTCAACCTTTTTTTTTAGTGGTGTCTTTACCCACATTTATCGACCTTAGAAACAGAGAATCGCTAATCCTGCTGATCTTTGGGTCGCCATCTTTGTTGTTGAGAACCACTGCCATCGACCTCTAACCTCCCCCACCCCCCACACACACCTCCCGTGTGTCGCCGTGTAACAGAGTTTCGACCTCCACCACCGGTCACACCCCAGTTGTTTCCAAAATTGAAATCAACAATAGCCACAAACAGACCCCGGTACAACGATGTCAGAGGCCAATGGCTGGCGTCTATAAGAAGTAACGCATCGTTAGCACTGGCTGGTGGGGCCGGGGGGGGGGACGACTGGAGACCCCCAGATATTTGTTGTTGAATAATTCCGTGACCTGCGTTGTGTTGAAATCTACCAGTGCAGTGAATCAGTGAAGAGGTCATGTCAGCATTGGTTGACGGGGAGTCCCGACTCCTTACTTCGACATGGTGATCAAACAAAAACCTCAGTTAGTTAAGGTGGACGAGGTGACGGGTAGTCCCGACTCCTTGCTTCGGCCCGGCCGGTGATCAAACAAAAACCTCAGTTAGTTGAGGTGGACGAGGTAAAATTGTTTCTCCTCAAATGAAAATACGATTGTGTGAAACGGTGCACAAGTACAAGCCATGACTTAAAGTGAATTACTTTATTGTCCACCCCCACCCCCCCCCCTCAATTTATGCATCCATATCGCGATAGTTAAGATTTGCTATTTTTTAACCTGGTGCATAGTGTTGAATTTTACTGAAACCCCCCAATTATATTATGTTGTGACTTTTTGTAGACACACATATATTTTAAAAAAAAACATGAAACCTATAACTGTTTCTTTATATGTTTGTTATAGCTACAAGTAATACGAATGTCATATTTTATCTATATGCGGTGAGCCCCTAATGTCTGGATGATGGATGTCGTAGACCTGCAGTGGCTTTACCAAAAAATGAATCTTGGAGTTAGAAATGTTTATTTTGACATTCATGACGTCATGATGACTTGCTCTTCTATACTTTTAAACAGTCTTTAAAAAAATTAAATTGTAAAAATAATTATTTTTTTTTCAATTGATCTGTTATCCCATGTTTGAATGGGTGTCATGCCAAGGTGTTGGCAGTTTAACACAAGTCCGGCACTTAGTAACTTACTACTGGACGGACTTGTCGTTAATCACCATCAATCATCTTATGACCATCAGCTGCCGACCTGGGACACCTCCCCTCCCCCCCTTTTTTCCACCCATGTTTAGAAAATAGTCATCCCGCCGAGTCATCTTGTTTACAGTCGCCATGGTGACGGGAGTTAAGATGGCGTCCGTGTATTGTGCACCGCGGGTTCATTGTGCCCCCCCCCCACGCCCCTCATTCCAAACGCCTGGTAGTTGACATTTTCTTGGCTTGTGAGTAAACAACATAAAGGTCGTGCATCATTGGAGACGGGTTCACACGGTGCACAAATACCCAGAATGCTTCAGACCACTAAAACCGGTTGGAGGGTTTAACTTGTTTTTGGTAATGAATTATTTTTATTTTAGAATTGTTACTCTAGACATTTCTTGATTTTTTCAGTAAGTGGTGGCTGAAATGTTTGAATGGTGTGAATAAACCTGACAAATCGATGCAACAAAACAATGAAGTTATCTGCAAGAAACAACCACCGACTAACTGTGGAAGAAACTTAGTTAATAAAACAAACCCGTAAAAACAAAGTTTTTGACTATAAATCCCTTACATATGAGACATAACTAAAAGTATTGATTATGTTCTAACGCGACAAACATTTACAGACTGAATCTGTCTTAACTCCCCTTTGCTTAATAACTGGGGGTGGGGGGGTGGGGGGGAAGTCTGGTCATCGATCGCTGGACCGAGCTCAGAGTGACACGTAAAATGTAAAAAAAAAGCACGCCGGTTCGTCACGTCAACGCGCGAACTGAACTGTCACGTGAAAAAAACTGTGAAATTTAATTACATACCTTGTATAGAGACAAACTAAAAATGAATTAATTTAATTACGGTATGTTCGATCGATCTGAAATTTTGATACGATGCATTGATAGATGAAACGGGTCCGTGTGCCTAATTTCAGCTCGATGGCTGCAAGGGAAGTGGGTCATTTTTTACTTTTGTTTTTCCGCCCGCCCGACGACGAACGACAGACAGACAGAGACGGCGGTGAAGTTAATATAAGGGATTTAATAAAACAACCCCGTAAAAACCAAGTTTTGACTATAAATCCCTTATATATGAGACATAAAAACAAAAGTAAAAAATGACCAACTTCCCGTGATCCGATCGAGCTGAAATTTGGCACACGGACCAGTCTCACCTAACAATGCATCGTATCAAAATTTCAGATCGATCGAACGTACCGTAATTAAATTAATGCATTTTTAGTTTATCCTTTTTTAACGTATGTAATTCAAATTCACGGTTTGTTATTGTTTTTTTTCACGTGAGAGTTTGAGTTGACGCGTTGACGGGACCCATCAAAGTACCGGCGTGTTTTTGTTTACATTTTACGTGTCACGCTGAGTTCGGTCTAGCGATAGGTGACCAGATCTTTCCCCTCTCCCACCCGCCCCAGGGGTTATAAAGCAAAGGAAAGTTAAGACAGATTCAGGCAGTAAATGTTTGTCATGTTGGAACATAATCAATACTTTCAGTTCTGTCTCATAAATAAGGAATTTATAGTCAAAAACTTTGTTTTTACGGGTTTGTTTAATTAAATCCCTTATATTAACTTCACCGCCGTCTCTGTCTGTCGTCATCTCTCTCTGTCTGTCTTGGGCGGGTGGAAAAACAAAAGTCAAAAATGACCCACTTCGCGTGATCCAATCGAGCTGCAATTTGGCACACGGACCCGTCTCACCTAACAATGCATCGTATCAAAATTTCAGATCGATCGAACGTACCGTAATTACATTAATGCATTTTTAGTTTATCCTTCTATAACGTATGTAATTCAAATTCACTGTTTGTTGTTGTTTTTTTCCCACGTTAGAGTTTGAGTTGACGCGTTGACGCGACCCATCGAAGTACCTGCGTGCTTTTGTTTACATTTAAGTGTCACGCTGAGCTCGGTCACGCGATCGGTGACCAGACTTTTCCCATCTCACCAGGGTTGTGAAGCAAAGTTGAGTTAAGACAGATTCAGTCTGTAAATGTTTGTCGCGTTTGAAAATAATCAATACTGTTAGTTATGTCTCATATATAAGGGATTTATAGTCAAAAACTTTGTTTTTACGGGTTTGTTTTATTAAATCCCCTATATTAACTTCACCGCCGTCTCTGTCGTCATCTCATGGGCGGGCGGAAAAACAAAAGTAAAAAATGACACTTCCCGTCATGCATCGAGCTGAAATTTGGCACATAGACTCGACTCACCTAACAATGCATCGTATCAAAATTTCAGATCGATCGAACGTACAGTTATTAAATTAATGCATTTTAGTTTATCTATATAAACTATATGTAGCGGTCGCTATTGCTTACATTTTACGGGTCACTTGACTTCACGCCAACCATCGGTGAACACATCTCGTGTTTTAACCAGGTGTAATTGACTCAGTTTCAGGCTGTAAATGTTTGTCGCGTTGGAACATAATCAATACTTTAAGTTATGTCTCATATATAAAGGATTTATAGTCAAAATTTTTGTTTTTACGGGTTTGTTTTATTATGAATAAGTTTTAGAAAATGTCAGTTGATTCAGTTGATTTCTATTTGTTCTAATTTTAAAATACATGTACCTTCCAGTTTGAGTGTGAAACCAACAAACGATTACTGCATTATTTCGATTGGGACAGAAACTATTTTCCTCAGAAGACCGGCGTGGGTCAGGACAAGCCTTTCTTTAAGGAAATGAATCGTTAGCTTCAATAGAAGTTGTGAACATTTGTACAATAATAATGATTAGATGATTATAAAATATAAATTTAATTTTTTTAAATTGAAATCAGAAAACGCACATTCTACCAATGCTTGTCTTGTCCCGTCTAAGAACCATCGTTAACGGTTGGGTTGTTTTTTTGTTTTGTTCTGCGTGTGTGTTTTTTTACAATAGAGGCTAGTAATATTTGATATGATGTATATTGTGACACCAGTATTCTATCTAGAGATCTCAAAGTCACCTTGTTTAGACCTGGTTATTGAAGCGGAAAACAATCTAAATAACAATAGAGCCACACACACGCGCGCGCTTTAAGTTGGGTGTCCAGTGTGTAGTTTTGTTTGTCGTAAGGAGCTGAACCAGTGGCGTAGCCTGGGTAATTTATGATTGGTGTGGTCCAAAAATACCCCCCCCCCAGTGTCGACTGGATTTAAACACCCGAAGAGTTAAGTTTTGGTATTTCAAGGTGAATTAACTTGACCTATGTGTCATGAACAAGTTTTGACAATTTATTTGAAGACGACACATAGCTGTAGAGCAGTGCTTCTCAAAGTGGTGGTCCGCGGACCGGTGCCGGTCTGTGGGCCATCCGCTGCCGGTCCGCAGATGTTCTAAAAAAAGGACAGAAAAAATTTTCAGGCAAGGAAAATAGTGCACCGGTCTCTGGTGCAATGGCAAATATTCCTGCCGGTCCGCCTTACCAAAAAGTTTGAGAAGCACTGCTGTAGAGGGTTCATTATTCCTCATTTAAAACTTGTATTTACAATTACGTCACAATAACCAGCACGTCATCACCAATTGTAACTTTAAGCTGCGCGACCGTGCCGATATCTGACTGACGCCGGGTATTAGTATAGAATTGCCGCGCTGCAAATTTTGTTTTTTTAAAATGCACAAAAAAAATGAGGTTGTGCATCTTTGCACTCAAGTGTTTTTACTTTACACACGGTCCAACGAACCTGAGAGGGAACATTGGTCATCACATGTATGTGTGTAGGGCGTGCAGCGTGTGGTTTTGATGAAGGAAATATGTGTTAATCGCATACAATCAAAGTAGTGTTTTATTTATGTCATCATATGGCATGGTGCACTTTAATCCAATGGTTATAAAGCCAGTTAAGTCTGTGGCCTATTTTTACTTTGCCCGCCCCTATCTCCCATTTGTATGCTATTAATACACAATGCTATCCTTTACATTTTACAAATTCAATCGTTGACGCCCCAGCCTCAAAATTGTAGTGGACACAAGAAACTTGCAGTGGCCTCTTGTGGGACCAATTTGAGAAACGTTCATTCCCAGCATTCAACGTGGATTGCGTTCAGTTGTAGCTGCATCCACATGCACTATACACTAGATCGTGATTTTGGACATAGTTATTAGCGCACTGAAGTCATCGAACCACATCTACTAGATGGTGATTTAAGACATAGTTATGCATAGTTATTAGCGCACTGAAGTCATCGAACCACATCTACTAGATGGTGATTTAAGACATAATTATTAGCGCACTGAAGTCATCGAACCACATCTACTAGATGGTGATTTTGGACATAGTTATTAGCGCACTGAAGTCATCGAACCACATCTACTAGATGGTGATTTAAGACATAATTATTAGCGCACTGAAGTCATCGAACCACATCTACTGGCCTACATCCCAGACGTTTGTTGACCGTGTTCCTGGAATCTCCAATTTACAGCCTTGTTGATTTCTGCGTGCATACGTGTGTGTGGTTTATGGGGGGGAGGGGGGTGTATGCATATATTTCAAAACGACCGTTGCACACAGGACATTGTCGCGTTGCTTATTCTGATCTGGACAATGACGTTCTGCATGGCTGATGGTATCTCTGGGTGTCGCGTGTCTAGAATCTCTTTAACGGGGATTTGTCTTGATGGGGCGGATGAGATTCTGTAGGAAATGCTAATGTAAATAATGTTACAATTGTCGACGTTTTATAAATGTTTTAATGAATTTATGCGGGAATGTTAAAAGAAACTAGCGGTATGAACTCTTTTATACTTACAACAGACAATCCCAAGTTTTATACTTACAACAGACAATCCCAAGTTTTATACTTACAACAGACAATCCCAAGTTTTATACTTACAACAGACAATCCCAAGTTTTATACTTACAACAGACAATCCCAAGTTTTATACTTACAACAGACAATCCCAAGTTTTATACTTACAACAGACAATCCCAAGTTTTATACTTACAACAGACAATCCCAAGTTTTATACTTACAACAGACAATCCCAAGTTTTATACTTACAACAGACAATCCCAAGTTTTATACTTACAACAGACAATCCCAAGTTTTATACTTACAACAGACAATCCCAAGTTTTATACTTACAACAGACAATCCCAAGTTTTATACTTACAACAGACAATCCCAAGTTTTATACTTACAACAGACAATCCCAAGTTTTATACTTACAACAGACAATCCCAAGTTTTATACTTACAACAGACAATCCCAAGTTTTATACTTACAACAGACAATCCCAAGTTTTATACTTACAACAGACAATCCCAAGTTTTATACTTACAACAGACAATCCCAAGTTTTATACTTACAACAGACAATCCCAAGTTTTATACTTACAACAGACAATCCCAAGTTTGTTTGTTTGTTGTTACTACTTTTAACAATTTGTTTTAAATACTCTGTATATCATAGGCGAATTTGAACGCACTAGCAGATAATAATTTAAATATTTATTAAATGCTTCCTAAAATGCATGGTAAAAAAAGAATCATCTGTATAGAAGTCCTTCTGTAATAGATAAGTCTGTGTAGAAGATAATGTCAAAAGTTACTAAACGATAACACGTGTAATTACCATATGAGTACCGGTTATTTATAATTTTTAAAAAAAGACCATGCATTGAATGCGATACTCTCCACTACATCACATTATCTCTTCTTGGACTGCATTTTAAGAATATTTTTTTTTATTATTTCATGTGTTTAAAAGCTGTGTGCGGTCGAACATGTTTTTTTGGTGTGTTAAATTGTCATTTGTTTATATTGACTTTTTAGATGTGCAGTTGAACTCGTCTTTATTTCATACGATAAAGGTTTACTTTATACAGATTTTGTTTGTAATCCTGGAAGTTTTATAGCAAAGCATTCGTTTTACAAATGAGTTCATAAATATCTTCACTTCGACTTTGAAAGCGTGAACCTTTTTGTGGCTAAACTCTGAGTGCTGTATATCAGATGTGTCGCTGGCTCTGGTTCTGCATCTCTGTTGAATTATAAGTTCACATGACTTTAAAAAAACAAAAAAAACTTAGTTAAAACAATTGTTGCGGTTGCTTACGACCTGACAGTTTGTGGCGTTCTCTGTGCGGGTGTTTGTCAGCTATCTTCAGCTTAAAAAGTTTCTCTCGCGCTGTCCACGAGCTGGATCGCTAAACATTCAAACATTGTCTCGAAGGACAAAGGGCATTAAACGAGTACGCTGCAGCACCACAGCGAGGTGCTGAGCGATACGATCTGTTGTATTGATGGCGCTGTGCTTGTTGTTCACTTTGTCATGTAGGACAATTTGTGTTGGGCGTTATTGTGTTAGGACCGATGCAATAGTGCTAAAGCCTTATTCAGTGTATACTTAGTGTTGTTGGGACTGGTAGGGCGTACCAGAAAAGTGTACAATAAAAGTGTACAATTAAATTGTCCTATGTGCCATCGCGTGGCCTACAAATATGGCTTCTCATTGAAGACATGGCATTTTCCCAACGGAATGATAAGATATCTAAAAGTAATTTATTTATTTTTGTTTGTTCTTTGTTACATTGGCTCATTTATCTTTGATTATTTCTTTGTTACATTGGCTCATTTCTTTGATTTTTTTTCTTTGTTACAATGGCTCATTCCTTTACTTTGTTTTTTGTTACGGTAACTGATTTCTTTGACTTCTTCCATTCATCAGCCTCCTAACATGGCAGCGGCCAAGTCAAGTCCAGTTTTGGTCGGGGCCGCTAAGAGAAAAGCCAAGTCGTGCATGGACTCTGCTGTCTCGTTGTCTGCCGCCCACAACCAGGTCCAGCAACAGAATCTCCTCCTCATGGCAGCCCAGCAAGGGATCTCACAGCAACAACTGCAGCAGTCCCTGCAGCAACAGAGCCTGCCACACACACTACAACAGATGATGCAACAGCAGAGTCTAGCTATGCAGCAGGTACGAGGAATAAGGATGGGGTGTGCAAACTAGAGTTTAGCCTTGAAGAGGTTAAAGTGTTCTGAGTGGGGTGTGCAAGATTAGAGTTTAGTCTGGGAGTGGTTAAAGTGGTCGGAGTGGGGTGTGCAAGACTATAGTTTAGCCTTGAAGAGGTTAAAGTGGTCTGAGTGGGGTGTGCAAGATTAGAGTTTAGCCTTGAAGAGGTTAGCGTGAGATCTTGAATTGAATACTTACAGTTAAAATAAAAACCCATCATGTATAAGAAACACATCATGTATAAGAAACCCATCATGTATAAGAAACCCATCATGTATAAGAAACCCATCATGTATAAGAAACACATCATGTATAAGAAACACATCATGTATAAGAAACCCATCATGTATAAGAAACACATCATGTATAAGAAACCCATCATGTATAAGAAACACATCATGTATAAGAAACCCATCATGTATAAGAAACACATCATGTATAAGAAACCCATCATGTATAAGAAACCCATCATGTATAAGAAACCCATCATGTATAAGAAACACATCATGTATAAGAAACCCATCATGTATAAGAAACACATCATGTATAAGAAACCCATCATGTATAAGAAACAAATCTTTTAAAGGTTTTATCAAGTTGAAAATGTTGTCTAAGTTAACATTGATTTCAACTTTAGTACAAGGGTCAGCTATTCCGAATTCTTGTCAGAAAAATTATTGATAAAATTGATATATAGATGGACATAAAATCTTGATTCTCAGCCTTAAAACCACTCAACTTATGTCCCATTTACTCACCTGTAAAACCACTCAACTTATGTCCCATTTACTCACCTGTAAAACCACCCAACCTATGTCCCATTTACTCACCTGTAAAACCACTCAACTTATGTCCCATTTACTCACCTGTAAAACCACTCAACTTATGTCCCATTTACTCACCTGTAAAACCACCCAACCTATGTCCCATTTTCTCAGGTCCAGCAACAAAAACTCCATGAACAGTTATTGCACTCGTTGAACGAGCAGCTTCAGATGAACCTCATGCACCAGGCTCAGTTGATGAAGGATCCCGGAGGGAAAAGTCTCAAATCTGGTTCGTCGTCTGACAACCAGAACCTGCAGGCCCTCATCATGCAACATCAGCACATCATGCAGCAGATACAGCTGGTCCAGAGACAGTTTGCCCTAGCCAGAGTGCTGCAGCCTTTTGGGATGCCCCAAGGTCAGTTACCTGTACTTGACTCACCTGTCAGACATTCTCCCATTATTTACCTGTACTTGACCCACTGGTCATTTAGACATTCTCCCATTAGTTACCTGTACTTGACCCACTGGTCATTCAGACATTCTCCCATTAGTTACCTGTACTTGACCCACTGGTCATTTAGACATTCTCCCATTAGTTACCTGTACTTGACCCACTGGTCATTCAGACATTCTCCCATTAGTTACCTGTACTTGACTCACTGGTCATTCAGACATTCTCCCATTAGTTACCTGTACTTGACTCACTGGTCATTAAGACATTCTCCCATTAGTTTCCTGTACTTGACTCAGTGGTCATTTAGACATTCTCCCATTAGTTACCTGTACTTGACCTACTGGTCATTTAGACATTCTCCCATTAGTTACCTGTACTTGACTCAGTGGTCATTTAGACATTCTCTCATTAGTTACCTGTACTTGACTCAGTGGTCATTTAGACATTCTCCCATTAGTTACCTGTACTTGACTCACTGGTCATTCAGACATTCTCCCATTAGTTACCTGTACTTGACTCAGTGGGCATTCAGACATTCTCCCATTAGTTACCTGTACTTGACCTACTGGTCATTTAGACATTCTCCCATTAGTTACCTGTACTTGACTCAGTGGTCATTTAGACATTCTCTCATTAGTTACCTGTACTTGACTCAGTGGTCATTTAGACATTCTCTCATTAGTTACCTGTACTTGACTCACTGGTCATTTAGACATTCTCCCATTAGTTACCTGTACTTGACTCACTGGTCATTTAAACATTCTCTCATTAGTTACCTGTACTTGACTCCATGGTCATTTAGACATTCTCCCATTAGTTACCTGTACTTGACTCCGTGGTCATTTAGACATTCTCCCATTCCTTACCACATGTACTTGACTCACTGGTTATTTAAAAATTCTCTCATCATTCTGTCTTGTCTTGTCATTATCTCATAATTAATAATTTCAATAAGTTTGAAAAACTTATTTTAACACTTGACCAATTTTGTAAACAATTTTGACCAAACTAAATCCACCCCTTTACTTTAACACCAATTTTGGTTTCGCTTCTCTTTCAATGGTAATCTTTTTTTAAGATATCCTAAAATATCATTTAAGATAACTTATATTATAAATCATTTATTCATCAAACATAATACCAAATTATTTCACCCCTAATTTGTATTATCTTTTCTTAAGACGTCTGCTCTTATTTTTAAATTGAACATCACAAGTTCACACCTTTGAACATCACAAGTTCACACCTTTGAACATCACAAGTTCACACCTTTGAACATCACAAGTTCACACCTTTTACACTTAAGTGTATTTAATTAAGCGAATCTTAGTTTCACCTCTTACCTGTTAGCCACACGTTTACTCTCAAGGTCTAGTCACATTTATCCTCAGTTTACTCTCAAGGTCTAGTCACATTTATCCTCAGTTTACTCTCAAGGTCTAGTTACATTTATCCTCAGTTTACTCTCAAGGTCTAGCCACATTTAGCCTCAGTTTACTCTCAAGGTCTAGTCACATTTAGTCTCAGTTTACTCTCAAGGTCTAGTCACATTTAGTCTCAGTTTACTCTCAAGGTCTAGTCACATTTATCCTCAGTTTACTCTCAAGGTCTAGCCACATTTAGCATCAGTTTACTCTCAAGGTCTAGTCACATTTAGTCTCAGTTTACTCTCAAGGTCTAGTCACATTTAGTCTCAGTTTACTCTCAAGGTCTAGTCACATTTAGTCTCAGTTTACTCTCAAGGTCTAGTCACATTTAGTCTCAGTTTACTCTCAAGGTCTAGTCACATTTATCCTCAGTTTACTCTCAAGGTCTAGTCACATTTATCCTCAGGTTACTCTCAAGGTCTAGTCACATTTAGTCTCAGTTTACTCTCAAGGTCTAGTCACATTTAGTCTCAGTTTACTCTCAAGGTCTAGTCACATTTAGTCTCAGTTTACTCTCAAGGTCTAGTCACATTTATCCTCAGTTTACTGTCAAGGTCTAGTCACATTTAGTCTCAGTTTACTCTCAAGGTCTAGTCACATTTAGTCTCAGTTTACTCTCAAGGTCTAGTCACATTTATCCTCAGTTTACTCTCAGGGTCTAGTCACATTTAGCCTCAGTTTACTCTCAAGGTCTAGTCACATTTATCCTCAGTTTACTGTCAAGGTCTAGTCACATTTATCCTCAGTTTACTCTCAAGGTCTAGTCACATTTAGCCTCAGTTTACTCTCAAGGTCTAGTCACATTTAGCCTCAGTTTACTCTCAAGGTCTAGTCACATTTAGCCTCAATTTACTGTCAAGGTCTAGTCACATTTAGCCTCAGTTTACTCTCAATGTCTAGTCACATTTATCCTCAGTTTACTCTCAAGGTCTAGCCACATTTAGCCTCAGTTTACTCTCAAGGTCTAGTCACATTTAGCCTCAGTTTACTCTCAAGGTCTAGTCACATTTAGCCTCAGTTTACTCTCAAGGTCTAGTCACATTTAGCCTCAATTTACTGTCAAGGTCTAGTCACATTTAGCCTCAGTTTACTCTCAAGGTCTAGTCACATTTATCCTCAGTTTACTCTCAAGGTCTAGCCACATTTAGCCTCAGTTTACTCTCAAGGTCTAGTCACATTTAGCCTCAGTTTACTCTCAAGGTCTAGTCACATTTAGTCTCAGTTTACTCTCAAGGTCTAGTCACATTTAGTCTCAGTTTACTCTCAAGGTCTAGTCACATTTATCCTCAGTTTACTCTCAAGGTCTAGTCACATTTATCCTCAGTTTACTCTCAGGGTCTAGTCACATTTAGCCTCAGTTTACTCTCAAGGTCTAGTCACATTTAGCCTCAGTTTACTCTCAAGGTCTAGTCACATTTAGCCTCAATTTACTGTCAAGGTCTAGTCACATTTAGCCTCAGTTTACTCTCAATGTCTAGTCACATTTAGCCTCAGTTTACTCTCAGGGTCTAGTCACATTTAGCCTCAGTTTACTCTCAAGGTCTAGTCACATTTATCCTCAGTTTACTCTCAGGGTCTAGTCACATTTAGCCTCAGTTTACTCTCAAGGTCTAGTCACATTTAGCCTCAGTTTACTCTCAAGGTCTAGTCACATTTAGCCTCAATTTACTGTCAAGGTCTAGTCACATTTAGCCTCAGTTTACTCTCAATGTCTAGTCACATTTAGCCTCAGTTTACTCTCAAGGTCTAGTCACATTTAGCCTCAGTTTACTGTCAAGGTCTAGTCACATTTAGCCTCAGTTTACTCTCAAGGTCTAGTCACATTTATCCTCAGTTTACTGTCAAGGTCTAGTCACATTTAGCCTCAGTTTACTCTCAAGGTCTAGTCACATTTAGCCTCAGTTTACTGTCAAGGTCTAGTCACATTTAGCCTCAGTTTACTGTCAAGGTCTAGTCACATTTAGCCTCAGTTTACTCTCAAGGTCTAGTCACATTTAGCCTCAGTTTACTGTCAAGGTCTAGTCACATTTAGCCTCAGTTTACTGTCAAGGTCTAGTCACATTTAGCCTCAGTTTACTCTCAAGGTCTAGTCACATTTAGTCTCAGTTTACTCTCAAGGTCTAGTCGCATTCAAGGTTGTACAAATTCCTAAGTAAACATTGAAAGTCTTATTTTTAAGCGGCTCTACCAAAAAGTTTTCTTTTGCTACCTGCAAACTTCAAAACACAAATACAACAAAAAAAGTTGAACCAAGTGTCTCACTGTGTCTGTCTGTCCAATGTCTAAAGGCGTCTTCAATGCCACAGTCTGCTTGGGCGGACAGGCAGGTAAAGAAAATATGATTACATTAAATTGAAGAACAGCATTTCTCGCCTGCCACCCTTTAATAAAAAAAAATAAATAAATAAAACAAAAACACCCACACAAACGTAAAACAATATTTTTTAACAACATAGACACGATACCAAGACTAAGTTTTGGCCATCCAATTATTGTTTTTTACCCCAGCGGTGGCAATCGATTGCATTTCTTCTGACAGTAGTTTCGTGTTGACTCTAACGGTCACTTCCCTCCCATGTTGGTACGTGTACCGACGCCATGACGCAAGTCCGAGACGGCTGTGTTTATTTTGTTTATAAGCTTAGCCGGCAATTTCTTGTAATTATTACCAGTGGTGACTCTAGGGTAGCTTCAGACCTAGGTCTTGGAATTATTACCAGTGTTGACTCTAGGGTAGCTTCAGACCTAGGTCTTTGAATTATTACCAGTGTTGACTCTAGGGTAGCTTCAGACCTAGGTCTTTGAATTATTACCAGTGGTGACTCTAGGGTAGCTTCAGACCTAGGTCTTTGAATTATTACCAGTGGTGACTCTAGGCTAGCTTCAGACCTAGGTCTTTGAATTATTACCAGTGGTGACTCTAGGGTAGCTTCAGACCTAGGTCTCTTTGAATTATTACCAGTGGTGACTCTAGGCTAGCTTCAGACCTAGGTCTTTGAATTATTACCAGTGGTGACTCTAGGGTAGCTTCAGACCTAGGTTTCGGAAGTTTTTTTGTTTTTTAAAAACTTTGCTAGCTTATATCTATTGCGTGTGACTCTAGACAGTAACAAAATATACACATGTAATAATAATAATAATAATTGATAATTTATATAGCGCTGTATCCCAGTAGGAAACCGGGCTCACAGCGCTTTACATGGAGATCATAACATACATATAATAATTAAATAACAATTCATACCATAATAACAACATAAAGGACAGTACATTACACATAAGCTAATGTAATTGCTTGGCTTGGAACTCATGGTTTTTGTTTTTTCTCTCTTTAAAACGTTAATTTTTTTTAAAAATCAATTCAAGACTGGACCATGTGTTTAAACTTTATCTTCGCATACTTTATTTAACGTGTTGAAAAAATGGATAGAAAGATAAATATCCATAACTGACGTCACGCGATTTTGGCCGATTTTTACTACCCTCCCTCCTCCTCGTCACGCTTCGTCACAAAAAACGTAGACCCCACCCCCTCCAATATGACGTCAAAAAGCTTTGCCCCCCTCCCCCCATTAAATCTGTATTTCCTATTAGAAAAATAGCATGTTTCAAATCACTCTTTTGTCATTTAAAAGTATGTATTTAGTTTAAGACTGCACTCTAATATCGTAACACGCCTGAAGCCATGTCAAACGTCCTAAAATAAATTGTAAGAAATCAAATATTTCAAGTGGAACTTTTATTTAAAGTTGCGAGTTTTGATGTGACTTCACATTTCTCAAACACCCCCCTCCCCCCCTCGTCACATTTCGTCACAAATGTGTCGACCCCCTCCCCCCCCCCTAGGTGCGTGACGTCATTTATGGACGGCCCCTTATCCTAATACATTATGACCCAATGTTTGATTACGTCAGTTGCTATGTGAACAACTACTAGAATGGAAGAGAAGATGCAACAGACAATTGCTGTAATCAAATCGTTGACGTCAACTACTGGGTCACCGGGGACAGTCAACGTTCTAAAAATAGAAGTCTACATGTATCCCAAACTTCAAAATTAAAATGTATTTGTGATGAATGTTGGTAATGGATGAATTGTAATGACGGCAGCTGAAGAGGCTGTTAAAGAAAATCTCCAAGTGACGCTGGAAGGGGAGGTAAGCTCGTTGGATTTCTCCCAGGCACAGTAATTGTTATTTGTGTGTCGGAGATCGAAATGTAATTCTCCTTATTACCGTCTATCCTTTCCGCGCCTGCAGTTATCGTGTTGACGAGCGTCTATTTCACACTGCCAGAGTTGAATCAAATTATTACTTCAAAAAAATGATCAACTAATAATTGAGATTTAGCGAGTGTTGAGTTGACGCGGTTGGTGTCAGGTCGTGTAGACGTGGCGGCAAGTCACACAAAGTAGTGGGCGGGTACGGGGCGGACGGATCGAACTCCGATACTTCCGTCAAAGCGAGAAGTCGTCTGAATGTTGCTAATGGTGCAAAAGACTCAGGTGCCGACGATGGTTTCGGACGTTTTTTCGACCGTACGAGTATCTCCTCTTGCTTTTCTAGGCGCGTTCAGTTCTTTCTTTTGTAATTAAAGTCGTTTGCAATCTATTAGACGATTTCTCATGTTTACAAGCCCCCTAAACCACACACACACAGGAACTTCAGATTTATGTCATACTAGTGGAAAAGCCGGCTAAGGCTCACTCACACACACACGCATAGTTCGTGCGTTGTTTCGGAAATTGACGTTCTGTGCTTTTAAAAAATGACGTCATATAATATTTTTGACGGCGAAATTTTAAATTTATTTATAATAATTATGCGCGCCTTTCGAGCACCTTTTTGCGCGCCTTTCGGCGGGGAGACACACGGATACGTAGGGCCATTATGTATTAGATATTTATTTGTACGTACATTTGTAGGGCCACTGTGTCAGTTTAAACTCTCGCGTCCTTTAGACGTCCTCGCTCCTAGTGGATGATGAACGCCCGCTCGTGGTCTGACGTAACACATACATTTCGTCGTTGTCTGTCTCTTGTTTGAGCAGACCTTCTATACAAACATAATTACACGTTTCTGGTCTGCACTGTGAAATGACGTCATCAACGCCTTACTCTCGATCTCCCGATGTCATTTTTCCCCTCCAAATAACATCATCAAATATTGTAACGTGTAATGGGTTCAATTCAATTACCATAGCATGATATCCAAAAATACACTCATTGCAAACTTTGTGTCTAGATAAATCATTGATGAATTGACCCTAGTTTACGTCATTGTGTTGAATGGGACAACCCGCCGCCCCTACCCCCACTCGATGGTAATTATATGTAATTTATTGTAGATAGCCATAAATATTTGTTGTGTGGTACAAACCGCTGTTTTACTATAAATGTCAAATTTTACCGTTATTATGGGGAGGGCTGAGGTCGTCTGTAGCATTCAAGTGAATTAAAACATGACGAAACGTTAGTAGGTCGTCTGTTTTGAACATTGAAAGTATGTTTCATTCCCTTGGTAAACTACTGCATAATTATATGTACATCCTAATCGATGCAGTTGTTAATACATATTTCCAAAACTATTTCTGAAATATTATGTAGGCCATGTCCTAGATACAAAGATGTTGAAGCCTTTGAACTATTTAAATTCTTGCCTGAAATCAACTCAATCTGGTGTTGACCATTTAAACAAATAGATAATAAGGAAACGTGTGATGTGTTTCCCGCTATCGCGTAGGTGTGTTTCAGGAAACACTGAGTATTTAAAATATCTTGATTTTTCTACCGCAATTTATCATCTTTTTTCTTATCAGAAAAAGAACATTTTCAAAAATCACTGAGCAAACATTAAATTTCATTTTAAATGCACTTTTCAACTAAATTAGATGATTTTTAAACATTATTCATTCTATATTTTATGCACTAGTACATACTCTGCTTCAATTTTGATGTTCTCTTGCAACACTTTATTTTGATGTTCTCTTGCAACACTTTATTTTGATGTTCTCTTGCAACACTTTATTTTGATGTTCTCTTGCAACACTTTATTTTGATGTTCTCTTGCAACACTTTATTTTGATGTTCTCTTGCAACACTTTATTTTGATGTTCTCTTGCAACACTTTATTTTGATGTTCTCTTGCAACACTTTATTTTGATGTTCTCTTGCAACACTTTATTTTGATGTTCTCTTGCAACACTTTATTTTGATGTTCTCTTGCAACACTTTATTTTGATGTTCTCTTGCAACACTTTATTTTGATGTTCTCTTGCAACACTTTATTTTGATGTTCTCTTGCAACACTTTATTTTGATGTTCTCTTGCAACACTTTATTTTGATGTTCTCTTGCAACACTTTATTTTGATGTTCTCTTGCAACACTTTATTTTGATGTTCTCTTGCAACACTTTATTTTGATGTTCTCTTGCAACACTTTATTTTGATGTTCTCTTGCAACACTTTATTTTGATGTTCTCTTGCAACACTTTATTTTGATGTTCTCTTGCAACACTTTATTTTGATGTTCTCTTGCAACACTTTATTTTGATGTTCTCTTGCAACACTTTATTTTGATGTTCTCTTGCAACACTTTATTTTGATGTTCTCTTGCAACACTTTATTTTGATGTTCTCTTGCAACACTTTATTTTGATGTTCTCTTGCAACACTTTATTTTGATGTTCTCTTGCAACACTTTATTTTGATGTTCTCTTGCAACACTTTATTTTGATGTTCTCTTGCAACACTTTATTTTGATGTTCTCTTGCAACACTTTATTTTGATGTTCTCTTGCAACACTTTATTTTGATGTTCTCTTGCAACACTTTATTTTGATGTTCTCTTGCAACACTTTATTTTGATGTTCTCTTGCAACACTTTATTTTGATGTTCTCTTGCAACACTTTATTTTGATGTTCTCTTGCAACACTTTATTTTGATGTTCTCTTGCAACACTTTATTTTGATGTTCTCTTGCAACACTTTATTTTGATGTTCTCTTGCAACACTTTATTTTGATGTTCTCTTGCAACACTTTATTTTGATGTTCTCTTGCAACACTTTATTTTGATGTTCTCTTGCAACACTTTATTTTGATGTTCTCTTGCAACACTTTATTTTGATGTTCTCTTGCAACACTTTATTTTGATGTTCTCTTGCAACACTTTATTTTGATGTTCTCTTGCAACACTTTATTTTGATGTTCTCTTGCAACACTTTATTTTGATGTTCTCTTGCAACACTTTATTTTGATGTTCTCTTGCAACACTTTATTTTGATGTTCTCTTGCAACACTTTATTTTGATGTTCTCTTGCAACACTTTATTTTGATGTTCTCTTGCAACACTTTATTTTGATGTTCTCTTGCAACACTTTATTTTGATGTTCTCTTGCAACACTTTATTTTGATGTTCTCTTGCAACACTTTATTTTGATGTTCTCTTACAACACTTTATTTTGATGTTCTCTTACAACACTTTATTTTGATGTTCTCTTACAACACTTTATTTTGATGTTCTCTTACAACACTTTATTTTGATGTTCTCTTGCAACACTTTATTTTGATGTTCTCTTGCAACACTTTATTTTGATGTTCTCTTGCAACACTTTATTTTGATGTTCTCTTGCAACACTTTATTTTGATGTTCTCTTGCAACACTTTATTTTGATGTTCTCTTGCAACACTTTATTTTGATGTTCTCTTGCAACACTTTATTTTGATGTTCTCTTGCAACACTTTATTTTGATGTTCTCTTGCAACACTTTATTTTGATGTTCTCTTGCAACACTTTATTTTGATGTTCTCTTGCAACACTTTATTTTGATGTTCTCTTGCAACACTTTATTTTGATGTTCTCTTGCAACACTTTATTTTGATGTTCTCTTGCAACACTTTATTTTGATGTTCTCTTGCAACACTTTATTTTGATGTTCTCTTGCAACACTTTATTTTGATGTTCTCTTGCAACACTTTATTTTGATGTTCTCTTGCAACACTTTATTTTGATGTTCTCTTGCAACACTTTATTTTGATGTTCTCTTGCAACACTTTATTTTGATGTTCTCTTGCAACACTTTATTTTGATGTTCTCTTGCAACACTTTATTTTGATGTTCTCTTGCAACACTTTATTTTGATGTTCTCTTGCAACACTTTATTTTGATGTTCTCTTGCAACACTTTATTTTGATGTTCTCTTGCAACACTTTATTTTGATGTTCTCTTGCAACACTTTATTTTGATGTTCTCTTGCAACACTTTATTTTGATGTTCTCTTGCAACACTTTATTTTGATGTTCTCTTGCAACACTTTATTTTGATGTTCTCTTGCAACACTTTATTTTGATGTTCTCTTGCAACACTTTATTTTGATGTTCTCTTGCAACACTTTATTTTGATGTTCTCTTGCAACACTTTATTTTGATGTTCTCTTGCAACACTTTATTTTGATGTTCTCTTGCAACACTTTATTTTGATGTTCTCTTGCAACACTTTATTTTGATGTTCTCTTGCAACACTTTATTTTGATGTTCTCTTGCAACACTTTATTCACTGAGATTTTTGTTTGATGATTAAAATGAAAATAAATTTTATCTTGGCGAATCTCCCACGATCCATTATGAGTTTGAATTTGTTTGTGTTTAAAAAAAAACTGTTAAAAGCTCATCCTTTCCTGTATGGCCGCCACTGATTTAAATGACTACGCCCTTGGCTCACTCGACGACTGCCCTGTCCAGACCCTTCTGAGCTGCTAAAAGTGTTTGTCCACTTGATGGTTCTGGCCGCTCATCTCGAACGCCCCCTCCCCCGATGATGGTCCGAGTGCACTGATACAAGCCCTTCACATGTCCTCGATGAGGCTTGATCACGAGGCAGCTACACAATCGACTTTGATACATTTTGGTATATCGGAACTTTCAAACGTGATGGACAATTTTCAGTTGGTCTCAAATCTTGGGGAAAACCCGATGTAACATTTCACTATTTTATATTGCTTTTTGTAACCCATTTTGAACGTTGTTTTGTTAGTATGATGTAGGATCTACCGTCCCAGTCTTGTCCCAGTTGGCGATGTTCACATTCCTCAAACCAGCTTCGGGGCGCCCATAAAATTCAATGACGTCATACTGATTGAGTGCGTGGTCCATGCAGACGCTTGTGTTGCTGCTATGATGGGCTGTATATCACAACTACATTGTGTATTATGATTTAAACAACTTGTAAATATTAGTCCTATACAATGTCCCTACCTTGCGGTTGCAGTATGCCTCTATCCATCGGGAGCTTCACCCGTTGAATGAAACAAACGATTCCCATGATTGTATCGCATGGGGATGTCCAAAGAACATCGTGACCTCTAAACTTGTAACAATGTTGATGTTGTGTACTTTCAGTACATTCATAAAAAGAAATATTTTTAATGCATTTAAATGATTGAGGTCTAATCTGCTGATCAGATTTGTTAAATGTTGATGAAAGGTCAAATGAAAATAATGAAAATAGTTTAAATAATTAGAGATGGGGAAACAGATGTTGAATAGCAAAGGGGGCGATTCCACAAGTTGAAAATATTATTTTCTTTACTGATTGTGGCTTGTGGCTAATTTATCATTCAGGACTGGCATAGAAGCGAGCTTGAAACTCTTAATGTCCATGTCATATTGGAGCAGCCATGACTCGCCCCTGGTAATGTCCATGTCATATTGAAGCAGCCATGACTCGCCCCTGGTAATGTCCAGTACCTTGTCAATGACCACCCAGAGAAAACAAACGCTTCGATCCGGTGGGTCTAGAAATGAGGCGATCTTCATTCCCGGCAGGGGGAGTAAACATAGCTGGGACTGGAGAATAAATAAGGCTAGGATTCCCTTAGTTAATGCTAAAGTTAATTTACGGGGTGGACAAGGGTCAGTAGTGGACAGGGGTCAGTAGCCGTATGAACGAAATCTTGGTGGGAAAAACTGGCTGACGTCCGTATTATTTATTTTTTAAATACAAATACAGAGTTGGGAATCTTGTAGTATGAAAAAATATTTTAAAAACTTCATGTTGGTGTGTTTTCTAAAAACTATTTAATTTTTTTATTGGAATCTCTATTGGTTTCAATTTTCATCGACTTAAATTGTTTGTTAATCAAAGCTGACTACTGGATACACACGTGTTAACAGAAAACTGCAATGCTATTAACATTTTTTTTTAAATTGGATTGAAATAGTTAACGGTTAAACTCGGAAAGTAAAAAATTACGCCACTAAATAATGTATACAATAATTTAACTTTTAATCATATATATATATATCGGATCCAAATAACAATATTAACCAAGTATCTCCCTGACCATGCGCACTAGAACAGTGCTTCTCAAAGTGGTGGTCCGCGGACCAGTGCCGGTCCGTGGGCCATCCGCTGCCGGTCCGCAGATGTTCTCAAAAAAAAGGACAGAAAAAATTGGCAGTGCAGGGAACATAGTGCACCGGTCCCTGGTGCAATGGAAAAAATTCCTGCCGGTCCGCCATACTAAAAAGTTTGAGAAGCACTGCATTAGAACACATACGACAAAGTCTGGATTCTCGGAAAAGTAGAAATCGTATACTTCCTTCTCTGACAGGATGTGCTTGTCTCTTATTCACCACGTCTTTACTTTGTTAATGATGCGTTGACACAATAACCAGTGGCAACAGACTGCATTGGGGCGAATGTCACTTTTCTTACCAGAGTGCGTCTCAGTTCCCAAGCCGTCCATTTTACATATGTATCTAACACTGAAATCACACTAGAAAGTGCATACGTAATTGATTATTTTCTCACTGGATTACAGCTTTTTACCACCATCGGCCACTGGCCTATAATAGGATGTGTGACGGAACACAAAAACTGACATCTCCATTATAAATTACCGAACAACTGCTATCATCTTTTTTTAAGGTTGTTCTTTGCATCTTAAAATCCTGAAATGTCCGGTATCTATACAGTCCTTATGTTCCGGTATCTACAGTCCCCACGTGTAAATCACACATTGACTGCAATACCTCAGTGTTACTTTGTTTTTCATTCCTACTTGTCTCCCTTACCCCACCAGAATCGATATCATCTCAACTCTCTTCATTATTACCGCCTGCTTCATTGAGTCATTATTCCTCCCTGACCCTCGCTTGACCCCTTCTTCCATTATCATCCAGCTCGAGCGAGCCCCCCACCCCCCCCCCACTTCGTTCTCCCACTACTATAATGTAGCGCCCCCCCCAACCAACTGGACCGTTGTAACTTTCCCCCGTGGGATGCCTTCACTGGTCATTTTCTTGTGTACACCAATAGGGCCAAGGATACCAGCTAATTAACGGATGGTGATTAACAACAGTCGTTTTGACCCAGATACAAGGCAAATGTTACTTGAATTCACGAATTTATTGCAACGTTAAAACAAAATAGAGAGGTGAAATAAAACTTCTTCTTTCACTTTAGTTTGTTCCTAAATATTGAATTCCGTTGAAAAAAAAAGAACTGTAAAAAAATAAAAAGATATGATAGCTTTAATTTTAGGAATAAGGTATGTGCTTATGTGATGATCTCATTATCGTTAAAAGTGATCAAATGCAAACAAAACGAAAACAAATTTTCAAACGAATTTTCTTACAACAAAAAGATTTTTTTAATACAGTGCCTACCTATAGATTCACAGAATACCACTAACAATAAATTAAGAATGTAAGTCAAAAGATATTGGTCCTAATTATTTGAAAGAAGGGGGGAAAAGCCAATCGCAATTTTTTTTATAATTGATGCGTAGCTGAATTATTTTTTTACTTGAAAACAATGACAATGTTTGTATAGAGTATATCGTTTGCCGTCTCCATAGTCTAATCTTTTACTGGCAATCTGTCATATCCATAGTACAATTTTTTTCATTATGTCAAACGTTTATAACACAAATTTAGTTCCGACAGAATAAGAAATATAATTACGTAAAAAAATAAGTTTATTATCGGTCCAAAAATGTATTTTATTAGGGTTTTTTCCCGTTTATTCCACACAATTATTTATGTATCGAACATGACGATAAAATCCCACCGAATGATATATACTGATGGATGATTTATTCTAATAGAAATTAACTGCATTAAATGTTGTAATCGAATGCACGCCGGGCATCGTTATGTTTATGTCTCTCCGTGACTATAACGGCTTGTTTAGAATTACTCCGATTCGGATTCGGTACGGAGTGTGTACTCACCACCAATGTTAGGGATTACTCATATTGCGAATGTGGTTATTGAATCGGTTCCATTGGCTGTTTGTTCGGTCTTTGTATTCATTCATATAGTCATGGCATCCCCCCTCTCCCCATCTCTCTGTGCCTCTTTCTCCCTCCCTCCTTATCTTACATCTGTCTCACTCCCTCCCCCTTTTCTCTCTCCATCTCTTTCTGTCTATATATATCTACCTCACTCTATCCCTCTGCCTCCACCCCCTTTCCCATCGAAACATCCGCAAATCAACATAGAACCTTCACTAACATTTATTTTATTACTATTTAAAATATTATTATACAATCCCCCCCCCTTTCCTTCCCGACGCCACCATTTGTAATATATTATATTAAAATTATCAGTTAAAATAATTATAATGATCTGTATTCCTCGCTTTGACCCTGTCTCTTAACTAATTCCTTACATCGTCTTTACTTTAAAGTAATTTAAAGCTTCGGTTCATAATATAAACGTGTATATTCATAGAGATGTCCAATATTTGGGTCAAGATGAAAGAGTTGGTATCTGTTCTGAATGCCTAAACGTATTAGAAACATACATTGACTATATCCCCAGGTGGTTAAATTAAAGAAACACCATTTCTTTTTACTGATTAACGTTGCTTATGTGTATTGTAATGTTATTTATGTGTATTGTACTGTTATTTATGTGTATTGTAATGTTATTTATGTGTATTGTAATGTTATTTATGTGTATTGTAATGTTATTTATGTGTATTGTAATGTTATTTATGTGTATTGTAATGTTATTTATGTGTATTGTACTGTTTTTTGTGTGGTTATTATGTAGAGAATGTATATTTAAATTATTATATGTATGTTATTATCTCCATGTAAAGCGCTGTGAGCCCGGCTCCTTGCTGGGAAACAGCGCTATAAAAATTACCAATTTATTATTATTATTATTATATTTACACGGGATATCTGCCCGACCACAATAAACCTCATATTATAAATTCCACTTCTATTGTTCAAAATAAACTAAATGTTTCAAACAACAATCTATAAATAAACTAAATGTTTCAAACAACAATCCATATTTTAAATTGAAATTTCTCCACCAGAAGCGTGTTGGTATAAATTGACATCTCTCTTATTAATGCCTGCCAACGTTATGTCATTTTAAGTTGCGCTTTTCCTCCTATTGCAAAAACGCGGTCAGGTCCCATCTCCCAGTTTTTAATTTTCAAGCCTTGATTTATTTTTACTTAATTTGATTTGTGTTTACTTTTTTTTTCAAGAGCCGCCCATGTCGCCTTGTGTGGTCGACACTCCCCTTCACCCCACTCAACAAATCCGCCCTTCCTTGGCAGTGATAAACAAACAATATTACAACCCTTGCCCCCTTACGAGCGCCTGTTTCTGTGATCTCAGAGTCTGTCTTCTGTCAATACTAAGACGGCTTTGATGTGATGTGGACAAATCTCGCACACTTTTGGCACACATCGACCCTCAGACCCGTATTCTTAAAGGAATCGGGGGGGGGGTAATAAACAAATTCTAACGCCAAAAATAGTTTATAATTGTATGTCCTCTTTTTTTTAACAACTGCACTTTCACGAATTTCTCTTGTTAATAAGGGGGCCGACATTAAAGCACTCGTGTTAATAAAAGGGCCGACATTAAAGCACCCCCCCCCTGTGTTAAGTCTTACATTGAACCCCATCAAATCGTCATGCCTCAATGAAACAAACGTCAACTGATGTCGTTGTTTGTTTGTGTTCAGCTGTTGTAAATATTATGTCGTTGTTTGTTTGTGTTCAGCTGTTATAAATATGATGTCGTTGTTTGTTTGTGTTCAGCTGTTGTAAATATGATGTCGTTGTTTGTTTGTGTTCAACTGTTGTAAATAGGATGTCGTTGTTTGTTTGTGTTCAACTGTTGTAAATATTATGTCGTTGTTTGTTTGTGTTCAGCTGTTGTAAATATTATGTCGTTGTTTGTTTGTGTTCAGCTGTTGTAAATATGATGTCGTTGTTTGTTTGTGTTCAGCTGTTGTAAATATTATGTCGTTGTTTGTTTGTGTTTAGCTGTTGTAAATATGATGTCGTTGTTTGTTTGTGTTCAGCTGTTGTAAATATGATGTCGTTGTTTGTTTGTGTTCAGCTGTTGTAAATATGATGTCGTTGTTTGTTTGTGTTCAACTGTTGTAAATAGGATGTCGTTGTTTGTTTGTGTTCAACTGTTGTAAATATGATGTCGTTGTTTGTTTGTGTTCAACTGTTGTAAATATGATGTCGTTGTTTGTTTGTGTTCAACTGTTGTAAATATGATGTCGTTGTTTGTTTGTGTTCAACTGTTGTAAATATGATGTCGTTGCTTGTTTGTGTTCAACTGTTGTAAATATGATGTCGTTGCTTGTTTTTGTTCAACTGTTGTAAATATGATGTTGTTTGTTTGTGTTCAACTGTTGTAAATATGATGTCGTTGCTTGTTTGTGTTCAACTGTTGTAAATATGATGTCGTTGCTTGTTTGTGTTCAACTGTTGTAAATATGATGTCGTTGCTTGTTTGTGTTCAGCTGTTGTAAATATGATGTCGTTGCTTGTTTGTGTTCAACTGTTGTAAATATGATGTTGTTGCTTGTTTGTGTTCAATTGAAAGATCTTATCGGAGATCTTCTCAGTGGCAGATCTTCTCAGTGGCAGATCTTCTCGGTGGCACCAACGAGGCATTGAATCAGCCCTGAAAGTTCACCACCCTATCCTTGGTTATACCTTACACTTCATGGGATTCTTATTACCATTAAGTTCCGATAAAATGTCTATACATGTATTAGGAATCGGTTATTTCCTTTAGTTAGACACTGGTAAAGAAATAATGTATTGCTAAATGTTTCTGGGGGGGGGGACCCATCAACTTTAGTAAGTATAACTAATAGCAAGCCGTATCCCGAGAGCGAACTTAATTGTAATAAAAGAAACACAAACTCATAGTTTGTTTTATGGTGCTTGTTGTTTCTACTGCCGCCAATATTTCCACGCCGCTTCTGCTCATCAGATGTCTGACCAGATGTCCAGCACGCGTCTGTTGACCAACCTCTGTGTTAAAGAGACGCATAATTCTGACCGTGGTTGAAGTGATGTGGTGAAATTTGCGCGGCGCCATTTGCAAAGTGTCATTTGGATTCTTCCATAAGGAGGGGAGAACAGATTAACCCCTAAAGACGCAACAGTCGATACACAACCAACAGTCAATACACAACTAACAGTCAATACACAACTAAAAGTCAATACACAACTAACAGTCAATACACAACTAACAGTCAATACACAACTAACAGTCAATACACAACCAACAGTCAATACACAACCAACAGTCAATACACAACCAACAGTCAATACACAACTAACAGTCAATACACAACTAACAGTCAATACACAACTAACAGTCAATACACAACCAACAGTCAATACACAACCAACAGTCAATACACAACCAACAGTCAATACACAACTAACAGTCAATACACAACCAACAGTCAATACACAACCAACAGTCAATACACAACCAACAGTCAATACACAACCAACAGTCAATACACAACCAACAGTCAATACACAACTAACAGTCAATACACAACTAACAGTCAATACACAACTAACAGTCAATACATCGACTGTCAATTAACAAAAACGCGACACGATGCTAGTACTATTTCTATTTCCCATTTCTTGCACCATCTAAGTGTCTATCTCTATATCATTTCATGTATCGCTTGCATCTAAGTGTAATATCGCTTGCATCTAAGTGTAATATCGCTTGCATCTAAGTGTAATATCGCTTTCTCTCTTCCTGTATGAAGCCTTTGCTTTATTTATTTTTTTTCAACGCGTTCTTCTAATTTAAGAGATAATAATTCATTAAAACGTGTTTGTTTTTAATATTGTCTCCCCTGCCGTCCAGATATTTTGACAATTCTCTAAAAGGGTTTTTATTGGCCGGGATGCTTGCCGCGGGATAAATGGAACGCGCCCCAGTCACGTGACTGGTGCCAAGACGCCCCGCTTCCTCGGCAACCTTTGACCCCCTGCTCTTGTGTCATCGGCCGTTATGTTTATTAAAGAAAATGAAATAAATACAGACGGCAATAGTCTGAGGCAGACATCAGTGACACCACGGCTCGAGTCCAAGAAAGACCCAGAACTGAAAGAGACAACATTTTTTTTCCCTGCGCGAGGAACTCACAATCTTGTTATCTGAATACACATTACAGAAATTTGTCCGATTCATTTGTATATTGGTTTGTGGGGCGGACGGATCACTTATAGGAAATTGTGTCAATATTACGTCATTAGAAAGTGCTTTGCTCTGGGTAATTTTACTTGTGACCTAATTATGGGGAAGGCCCGAATTATTAGGCCTCCTATTACAAACTAAAATTTTATTATGGAATTTTTTTTATTTCGGATAATTTCAAAATTTAATCTTCGCTCGTATTCTGTTTTATCGTAGGTAGATTGTACAAATTTTCGTGAAGCGCTTAAAAAAGTGAGCAATATGAGAAAAAAATGAAATAAAGTTGTACTGTATTTTTTTCTTCTTTTTTTGGGTTGTTTTTCGTTACTTTGCAACATATTAATTTTTTAATGATTTTGTTTAACATATCGATTTATGCTATAAGTTTGATTGAATATATTCTATATAAATAGTCAAAGAAGTTTTCCCAAATTCAACGCATCTCTTGTGTGGAGTTGAAAATTTCTTAAGTTTGCAGAAATTTTAACATGAATAAATAAATAAATGGAAATTATCTTTGTTTTTAATAATTGAAATAAATCAGAGATGGTTCCATTTATTCATTTATTTATGTAACTATTTTTTATTATTACTCAAAACAAGAGCGCATAGCTGGATTATAAATTGCATATTTTATCCAAGTTCTGTGTTGAATATGAAATAAATGTTCTTTCAACTCGTACATGGTTTTCCTTCCTCACAATCCATTAAACGTTCAAAACTTCATTGATCTCAAGCTAATGATTTTAACTTTGTTTTCAACAGGGAGTCGAAGCTTGTATCCACTTAATAATTTAAGAAACCTATGTGACGATCTTCTCTGTTTGCTGTTGAAACGTTTAGAAATGGTTCAAACTGTTAAATAAGGGGAGGCTCTTTCAAACAAGATGTGAACTGACATAGACCTCACTCATGGACGGGTTAAGATGTGCACTGACATAGACCACACTCATGGACGGGTTAAGATGTGCACTGACATAGACCACACTCATGGACGGGTTAAGATGTGCACTGACATAGACCACACTCATGGACGGGTTAAGATGTGCACTGAAATAGACCACACTCATGGACGGGTTAAGATGTGCACTGACATAGACCACACTAGTGGACGCACGAATACAATGCTATGTCTTGATACTAAAAATATGCTCAGGAATGTCTTTCTTTAAATTGTAATTTGTTAGCGTCAGATACAGCAACCACACATACCGCACCCCCTCCACCAGCAAACACACATACCGCACCCCCTCCACCAGCAAACACACATACCGCACCCCCTCCACCAGCAAACACACATACCGCACCCCCTCCACCAGTAAACACACATACCGCACCCCCTCCACCAGCAAACACACATACCGCACCCCCTCCACCAGTAAACACACATACCGCACCCCCTCCACCAGCAAACACACATACCGCACCCCCTCCACCAGCAAACACACATACCGCACCCCCTCCACCAGCAAACACACATACCGCACCCCCTCCACCAGCAAACACACATACCGCACCCCCTCCACCAGCAAACACACATACCGCACCCCCTCCACCAGCAAACACACATACCGCACCCCCTCCACCAGCAAACACACATACCGCACCCCCTCCACCAGCAAACACACATACCGCACCCCCTCCACCAGCAAACACACATACCGCACCCCCTCCACCAGCAAACACACATACCGCACCCCCTCCACCAGCAAACACACATACCGCACCCCCTCCACCAGTAAACAAACATACCGCACCCCTCCACCAGTAAACACACATACCGCACCCCCTCCCTCCCCCAGCAAACACAGGGGTGTAGTGTGGGGGACAAGGAATCAGTTAAGACTGTAAATATTCTTCAATACGTTCTTAGCTGTACGTCACGCATGAACAAATTGGCTAAGATGTAAATCCCTCGGGTCTGCTTGTCTTGTATCCCTTAGTCATTGGCACATCCAGGGCGGGGGGGGGGACTTTATGATGAAGTATACAAATATATAGCGAACCGAACAAGTAGGATTTAGTATACAAATTTATAGCCATATGAACGTGTACGATTTAGTATGCTAATAGCTTTTCGAACAAGAAGAATTTAGTATACAAATATATAGCCATCGGAATTAGAAGGGAAGCAATGATAACGGTGACGCGGCTTTTTCGTGCAGTTTTATGACGTTATAACATCGTTATAACTTTTGGCTCTGTTATTAGAAGGCAATAGATGTCAGTGATTTTCTTGAGCCGCCCTTACCTATAGGTCAGTTAGTCCGCGAAAACCTAACATTCCGCCCACGATGATTTTTCTAAGACTTTAGTACTACCATTGTGTTTGTATACCTCAGTGGTTCTCGCAGGAGGAACCAAAGCCTCACACTTATTGAAATTTAGTTGTTTTTTTCTTCTGCAACAGGATAAAATACGTATGACAGTGTCAGTATTTGAGAGTCACTGGTTTAACTCGTTCCGCCCCTTTCCAAATTTACTTCTTTTATTTACACGTCAATAAAACTTACAGAGGTTCCCTTTACCTTGGTCGCTCCTTTTCGCCTCAGTTCGGACCCACGCCTATTTGTTTAAATGCACGGTTTTAAGAAAGTGCATATGAAGGGTAAACGGCTAGAGTTTAGTATTTGTTTATTGGGGATGCAAACACGAGGTCTAGGCCTGGGAATGCTGGGCTTTTCTTCAGAAAGGTAGGGAAATAAATACAGGCAAGCCGGACCTCACCAGGTGGACCGCTAACAGATGAAAGAGACACGTCGTGGATGGGGGGTGGGGGGTAAGATCGTCAAAGAGTTGATTTTGTTTGCTTGAATGCCGTCAATACCTGTGCACACCTCACATCTCTTGGCACATCTGATTGTTTGACTTGTGAACGTCGAATACGAAAAACAAATATTGCATATTTAGTCTACATCATGCAAGTCTCTCAATAACAGGTCTTCTTGGAAACTGTATTCTACTTTCGGTTGCCGTTTAAAGAACTTTTATGAATATAAGCAAATACAAACTTTTAAAACAAAATACATATTCACTGTATACATAATTTACCTGAGAAATGTATTACAAGAATGTGCAGATATAAAGATGTTGAAATTGGACGTGGTCATTGTAGTGCGAATATCGAGTAAGAAAGATCCTTGCAAATTTGCTGTCACGTGACCTAAGCAGAACTTGGTTAACTTACCTATATAAAACAATATGTTATTTAAACATGGTTTGTATAGCCTGACAGGCATATTCATATTCTGTTTAAATAACATATAATGTTTTATCGAAAAGGCTGATTGCCGTCACCCATATTTTGTCCTTTTAAAAAAATTTTTTTACCAGACTAGATTGGATATTGTAATTGTGTATATAAATAGAGGATCTTAAGAGTGGCTCAGTACAACTGCTCTCTGGCTCCAAGCACAGCCTCACTCCGTGTTGGAACTGTCTATGCCGCTTACAGCAGAACTGTCGGTGCCGCTTACAGCATTTTGATCGCTGTTGGTTACTGAGTTTACTTATGTGTTGTTTCCAGGAACATATAACTTGTTATAACTACTAAACAAAGAGGTCCCGTGTCTTGCGAGCTGTTACTAACACTTAAAAAAAAAGAACAGAAGAAAGAAACCAAACACAAAAATAATAAGCCATTATTTATTTTTCTCCAGCGTTGTTGAATGCCCCGTATTGTGTGACACTGGTTTGGAGCCCAACTCTTAATCAAATAGATATTTTATCTTTGCATTCAACCCGGCTAATGCACAATCAACACTGCGGAAATAATCAACAAAGGTGGCCAGATTTCGGGGCCGGTTAGGTACACAAGCAAGAATCCCGTAGCCTCACGTTTGGCCTCAGATATCAAAGTAGTGGATTACAATGGCTGCAGTGCCGTCCCTTTAAAAGTTTTCATTGACACTGTCTAGTTAGTGGGGAGAAGCTGGGCAGTATGAACGAATATACCTTTTAAACAAACTTCAGTATTAACAGGACCAAAAAAAATAATATTTTGTTTTAAAAGTCCAAGTTTTGTAGGCGTGACTAATGATGTATGGTTTGATCACATCTGGTATTTCTTTTTTTTTCCTTCAAAGAAAAAAAACAACAAAAAATACTTGGATTGTGGGGCTCATCTTTTCATTAAAATATTAAAACGTATCACAATTTCATTAAAGCTTTTTAAAATGACACGGTCACAACAAGGGAAGTCACCTTCCCATCAACGATTTGTTTCTGTATCTTGTTTGTTTTGTTTGAAAGTTTCATCAAAGTCCAACTCTATAAGGCGGCTAGTATCTATGTATGTAAATAATTCGCCAGTAATTGAGACAAGCACAAGCAAGAGACGGGAACAAACAAGCATGACGAATGACCCTCGCTAGGGTCGACCAATCACAGTTTAGAGTTGGCAAGCGAGGGCAACATGTTAACTCGCGTAGTTCTCATTTCTTCGTGCTGCTGTCTGTGTCCGCCCCCGCCTTTTTATTTTCTTTGCACTATCTATGAACAAGTCTACGGCGTATGCTACGCCGCAGGTCATAGCTAGTAACGATATAGATTAACAAGTGAAATGCGATATGTTTGCTACTACTAGTTGCGATATGTTTGCTACTAGTAGTTGAGATAATATGTTTGCTACTACTAGTTGCGATATGTTTGCTACTAGTAGTTGAGATAATATGTTTGCTACTACTAGTTGCGATATGTTTGCTACTACTAGTTGCGATATGTTTGCTACTAGTAGTTGAGATAATATGTTTGCTACTACTAGTTGCGATATGTTTGCTACTACTAGTTGCGATATGTTTGCTACTAGTAGTTGAGATAATATGTTTGCTACTACTAGTTGCGATATGTTTGCTACTACTAGTTGCGATATGTTTGCTACTAGTAGTTGAGATAATATGTTTGCTACTACTAGTTGCGATATGTTTGCTACTACTAGTTGCGATATGTTTGCTTCTACTAGTTGCATCGTGCTTAGTTAATTTCTTTTACCACTTGCATGAAAATTAAAGGGAGATTCAAATAATTATAGTATATGACTTGTTTTCAATTGTTAGTTAATGTTTTGAAAAGAAACAGGTCGGTCTGGAGTGTGATGGAATTCTAAAATCATGTTTCATTCTCCGGTCCTGTCTATTCCACATGCAGTTCCATAAAATATAAGTGCTAGTCCCATTGAATAGACCAAAGGGCAGTAATGCAGTAAAAATACTTAGTCGGCACTTTGATCGTTTCAATCATTTGTAAAATTAAAATATTAATATTATGAGAGTAAAAGATAGTTTCTTTGACAGAGAAAATTTGATTCAACTGCTAGTCACGTCAAAAAAGGTGCTATTGTAAAATTACGATTTTAAATTAGCACAAAGATGTCAAATGTATTTATTAAGGTCTCAAATGAATATAACTTGATAGTTTTTTGCCATCGAAATCTTAATTTGACTCCTCATTATATGAACTAACCCAGGATACCACAACTATGTTACTGTATACCTGGCGTGGTGGACCACAACTATGTTAACGTATACCTCGCGTGGTGGACCACAACTATGTTAACGTATACCTCGCGTGGTGGGCCAACATTCTCTCAAAGACCAATCCTTGACCACCGTCGGAGACCAATTATCCGGGTATCTCGTAGGTGGAAACAAAGCCATTCTTGCTGCCTTTTTTTTTGCTTAGCCTGGCCAATATTTGCTTAATTTTGTTTTTCCAAAGCATTCTTACTTTTTCCACGACCGAATGTAAACGCCACAGTGGCTCGTCATTCTCCAGGATGAAAGGTAAACACACCTAGTGGAGTACACCGAGAGAATCAACAAGACATCGGTACCCACCCCCCCCCCACACACACACATAGACTACCCCATCCCACACATAGACTACCCCACTCATAGACTACACCAGTGCTTCTCAAAGTGGTGGTCCGCGGACCGGTGCCAGTCCGGGGGCCATCCACCGCCGGTCCGCAGAATTTATAAAAAAAGGACTAAAAAATTGTTAGTGCAGGGAAAATAGTGTACCGGTCCCTGGTGCAATGGAATGAATTCCTGCCGGTCCGCCATCCTAAAAAGTTTGAGAAGCACTGGACTACACCACCCCACACATAGACTTCAGGTCCTAGTTGGTTTATAGTTATAAGAAAAGCATACCCATTTTTTAAACGTTTGCAGATTCTCTTATTTTCTCCCCCCCCCCTTTTTTCCCCTTCTATTTCTGTCTCCGTCTCTGTTTCTATCTCTCTCTCTCTTTCTCTCTCTCTTTCTCTCTCTCTCTCTCTCTCTCTCTCTCTCTGTCTCTCTCTCTCTCTCTCTCTCTCTCTCTCTCTCTCTCTCTCCCTCTCTCTCTCTCTCTCTCTCTCTCCCCCTTTCTGATTTTTAGGTGCTTTTTTTTGTTTTTAGTTTTTCCTTTTCTTGCGTCTAAATATGTTTGGTTTGTTTCGTCTTTTTAGGGTCCGGGTAAGTCTTTTCAACGTGACGGACTTGTTTGGTGTAGATTTGTGTGAGTTTAAGGTTATCTTTTGATCTTGCTCCTCGTTATCTCCCTTTGGGTACTGCCAATATGCTGTGTTCTCTCCCCTTTTGTTTATTTCACGTCCTCTTAAAACTTGGGAGGAGATTATCTTTGTGGGAGGGGTCTGGCAGGAGATTATCTTTGTGGGAGGGGTCTGGCAGGAGATTATCTTTGTGGGAGGGGTCTGGCAGGAGATTATCTTTGTGGGAGGGGTCTGGCAGGAGATTATCTTTGTGGGAGGGGTCTGGCTGGAGATTATCCTTGCTATTTATATGAGATGTTTTGTCTGAAACTTGTTTTCTAGAAGATGAGGATCCCTATTTCATCCGTTGACATCAGTTGACATCCGTTGACATCAGTTGACATCCGTTGACATCAGTTGACATCCGTTGACATCAGTTGACATCAGTTGACATCCGTTGACATCAGTTGACATCCTTTGACATCCGTTGACATCAGTTGACATCCTTTGACATCCGTTGACATCAGTTGACATCCTTTGACATCAGTGGTATTGACATATTTGTGGGTTGATCACCCCTTGTGCTATTTGTTTTTACTGCATTCTAGACTTGATAATTATAACTTGTGAAATTAGGCGTCAAATGTAGGCCGGCCACGGGCAGTGCAAACTATAGCTACATTGATAGAGAAAGAAAGTTTCATCTTACAAGAATTTAAATGATTGACCTTTATAGCCAACGAACAAAGAGGGTAACTTTGCTTATGCTTCGGTTCACATATAAATGACCCCCTTTCCAGTCCATGGCGGACTATGGGGCAAGTGATGTAGCGTTCACAAGTTTTTAGCCACCACTAACGAGCAGGGGAATGTGTGGCCAGCACAATGCCCCAGGGGCCTTGCCAGTACCCGGGCTCGAACCCGCGACTCGGGATCTGCCTCGGATCGATAGTCCAGTGCGCTACCACTTAATTTCAGACCTTCCTGAAGATAAAATGTCATGTTTTGTTTGAAACGGTCAGTTGCTTTGACCTCACCTACATTTCGATACATTGGTTTCCACTCCTGGATACCAGTGAAGATGAAGAATCACGAAAACACAATTAAAATGAAGATGGGAAATAAAATGTCAAACTGCGTTACAAGTTTCGAAAAGTTAAATGAAATGTTTGTTAGTTATCCCTCCCAACATTGTATGTTGATGTTTGTTAGTTATCCCTCCCAACATTGTATGTTGATGTTTGTTAGTTATCCCTCCCAACATTGTATGTTGATGTTTGTTAGTTATCCCTCCCAACATTGTATGTTGATGTTTGTTAGTTATCCCTCCCAACATTGTATGTTGATGTTTGTTAGTTATCCTTCCCAACATTGTATGTTGATGTTTGTTAGTTATCCCTCCCAACATTGTATGTTGATGTTTGTTAGTTATCCCTCCCAACATTGTATGTTGATGTTTGTTAGTTATCCCTCCCAACATTGTATGTTGATGTTTGTTAGTTATCCCTCCCAACATTGTATGTTGATGTTTGTTAGTTATCCCTCCCAACATTGTATGTTGATGTTTGTTAGTTATCCCTCCCAACATTGTATGTTGATGTTTGTTAGTTATCCCTCCCAACATTGTATGTTGATGTTTGTTAGTTATCCCTCCCAACATTGTATGTTGATGTTTGTTAGTTATCCTTCCCAACATTGTATGTTGATGTTTGTTAGTTATCCCTCCCAACATTGTATGTTGATGTTTGTTAGTTATCCCTCCCAACATTGTATGTTGATGTTTGTTAGTTATCCCTCCCAACATTGTATGTTGATGTTTGTTAGTTATCCCTCCCAACATTGTATGTTGATGTTTGACCTCGAACCAATGAGATCTAAGTGATTAAAGCAGTAACAACACGATGGACTGTGTGGCTATTGGAGACATAAATATGACACCTTGGCTCGGGAACTAAAGCCAAAAACCATGTGGCTATTGGAGACATAAATATGACACCTTGGCTCGGGAACTAAAGCCAAAAACCATGTGGCTTTTGGAGACATAAATATGACACCTTGGCTCGGGAACTAAAGCCAAAAACCATGTGGCTATTGGAGACATAAATATGACACCTTGGCTCGGGAACTAAAGCCAAAAACCATGTGGCTATTGGAGACATAAATATGACACCTTGGCTCGGGAACTAAAGCCAAAAACCATGTGGCTATTGGAGACATAAATATGACACCTTGGCTCGGGAACTAAAGCCAAAAAACCATGTGGCTATTGGAGACAAGGCGAGAACCTCTTAGTTCTTGTACTAAGCCAGGAACCATATTGCTAAGGATAAAATAAAATGACCCCTTAAGTCTGGTACTGAAGTTAAAAACTCTTAAGCCTCCAGCACAAATTGATCTGATGACCTTATATATAGAACATTTAGAACTGTCCTATCTCCCTCGAGCACAAATTGATCTGATGACCTTATATATGGAACATTTAGTACTGTCCTATCCTCCCCCCCCCAACAGTGTACATAATCCGTGCTCTAAACCAGTGGTCCGCGGATCGGTCAAAGTTTGATAATTTTAAAGCGGCCCGCTTGCTGGGGGGGGGGTTATAGCGTTGTATGTTTATACATTTAATTTATATTGTTTTAATTTTATAGTTTTAATTTAATTGTATTTTAAAATGCCTACAAAATAAAGTATAGTGTAACCCAAATTTGAATAAAAATAATTTAATGTTTTAACTTACTACAACATTTTATCAATGAGAGCCCCGAGCTTGTTTCTCTGCAACGAAACGAGACGGTCCCATCTGGGGGTAATGGGAGACAATGACACCCAAAGTGTTTTGTTTTGGTTGCTGTCACTGCAGAAAACCCCGCTTCACACAGTAAGGATGGAAATGACAATCGAGATTTAATAACCATGGAGGCAATCTCAGGATATTCCGCCACAACTTTAATCCAGAAGATTGGAAGAGTTATTTTCTCGAACGTAGTTTTAAGGCCGTTGTCATTTGCAATCTGGAACAGTTGAAGGTTTTCTTGCACAGACAATAGACATGCTAGATTCTCTTGGTTTGTTGACAAATCATGGGCCACGGATCCTTTCCTTACCAGTTCGTGCTTATTTTGCGATTGGGAAGTAGCGCTCCAATTCCTTTAAAGCAAAGACGGGTGATCGTGCACCCAATGGGACAATAAATACTCAGGCTCAGTCTCACCTAGAATGCTCACTAATCTTTGAAACATCCAAAATGCCTCTATTTACGCGCCGTCCCCACAACTCAAGTTTGGCCTTAAAACAGCTACTTTGTCTGCCAACTTGAAAACAGTTGTCATTTTACCCTGATGAGACCGATTGAGTTCATTGAGCTGGCTGAATATGTCACACAGGTAAGCAAGTTTTGCGACCCATACCTTGTCCACTGAAATGTGCTGCCAGCGGTGACTTCTTTTCTGAGAGAAATCTTGACACAACTAAAACTCGTGGATTAATTAGCACTAGCGTCACCAGAAGACACTTTCAAATCAAGTCATTGATAGCGTCACCAGAAGACACTTTCAAATCAAGTCATTGATAGCGTCACCAGAAGACACTTTCAAATCAAGTCATTGATAGCGTCACCAGAAGACACTTTCAAATCAAGTCATTGATAGCGTCACGAGAAGACACTTTCAAATCAAGTCATTGATAGCGTCACCAGAAGACACTTTCAAATCAAGTCATTGATAGCGTCACCAGAAGACACTTTCAAATCAAGTCATTGATGAGGTATCAATGAAATTTCCGTGGAAAAAAACGGAAAAAAACGGAAATAGAAGTACATCAGCTTGCCAACACGGGTGACCCATCAAAAGAGCGCCCACATAAAAGCGCTAAAAGTGATTGTAGGCGGTTTTTCCGATCTGCGCTATTATGTCATTGATGTTCTTTTGACGTGGTTTCGCCAAAACTGGTTAAAATTTTTTGCTTTTTGTATATGGAAAGACGCACAATCCCTGGTGAAAAACACCTATGTAAATAAAATGTTGATAATTTAATGTTCTTTTGGCAGCCCGGTAGCATTTGTTCCACGGCCCGGTAGCATTTGTTCCACGGCCCGTACCATTTGTTCCACGGCCCGGTACCATTTGTTCCACGGCCCGGTACCATTTGTTCCACGGCCCGGTACCAGTCCGCGGCCCGGGGGTTGGGGACCACTGCTCTAAACAATAAGACTTTTTTTTATTTTAAAAACTCCACTCTCAAACAACTAAGTTTTATAAATATAGATTCCATAAATACAACTCAAATATTATTGTGACGTTTTCTTTTGAAGTCGATTTGCACAGTTAATGAGACCGTGAAGCCAGCCCACATATCCCCTGGTCACATGTTGTCCCTTGTTAGTTCTGTGTCCGCGGCATCAATTCAGTGTTTGTTGTTGGGCTCAAACAACTCCATCCCACTCACCAAGCGCAATAACTCCATTCGTATAATGTACAGAACTTCTGACAACTGAATCTTAGCATATTTTATGTCAACTTCTTTCACTTATGCCGTAAGACTGTTAAATTACTTTGCGTCGACTACCGAGATGCACGCACTTATTTCTTATTAGATAGAAGAACTATGTCACGTGTTTGGGCGCGTTGTTGTAAGAGGACATTAGTGTACTTCAATCTGCTGGTTTCTGAATGGCAGACATGAATTTGTTATATCTGTCTCTGAAGACCCACAGAATGTTGAGATAATCGTGACGTCACCGCCTCATACCCGATGTCACTGCCTCACACCCGATGTCACCGCCTCACACCCGATGTCACCGCCTCACACCCGATGTCACCGCCTCATACCCGATGTCACTGCCTCACACCCGATGTCACTGCCTCACACCCGATGTCACTGCCTCACACCCGATGTCACTGCCTCATATCCTCATAGCCACACAAATCACTAAATCTGCCCTACCCCCCCCAGAAAAGTAATGGACCGCTTCACTTACAATGTCAATCAAATTGGGCGTTTTCAAATATTTGCTAGGAAACAAATTTAGTGTGAATACGTCTTCAGCTGTTTAATTATAAGATTTGAATGGTTGAAGTCAGGTTTCAGGAGGCGGAAGTCGGGTGTTGTATAAAGAGATAAAGAAATGAATAAAACTAGTTTTGGGAAAACCCACTAAAGACTCCACAAAACGAACGTAGTATTTTTAACTTTTTTTCCCCCGCGAAGCAGGCGTTTTGCCGATTCTTTCTACAAACTTTCAGAGTTTTCCATATATCTTGCTTTACGAATTTCTTTGAGTTTGATGTTATTTAAGAAATTGTCCTATATGAATGTGCTAGATTGATATATATTTATAGCTGCTCAAATTACAATGACGAATCTCGACTTTGTTAGAATACCGAAATGAGATTAGGAGCAGGTTGGCGTTATATTTGTGACCTTCCTGATCAGCAACAAGCTGAACTTTGAACCTTGAACCTGCTTGAACTCCTTTTGTAAAGTTGAGCTTCAAGCATCCAAAAATTCAACATTCGCAGAACCCTGTGGATCCCAAGCCTAGAACCGCTGAAACCCTGTTCCAACAACCCAGTTTTGTTTTTGTCCAGACCAACAACCCAGTTTTGTTTTAGCCCAGACCAACAACCCAGTTTTGTTTTAGCCCAGACCAACAACCCAGTTTTGTTTAACCCAGACCAACAACCCAGTTTTGTTTAACCCAGACCAACAACCCAGTTTTGTTTAACCCAGACCAACAACCCAGTTTTGTTTTTGTCCAGACCAACAACCCAGTTTTGTTTTTGTCCAGACCAACAACCCAGTTTTGTTTTTGTCCAGACCAACAACCCAATCTCATAGTAATCGTGTTGTTGAGATACATAAACATTCCATTTGAACCCGGGCTGATAAGGCTCCCTTATTCCATTGTCATGTTTCCCGTTGGTCTGCCCCTCTGTTTGTCACTTTGTTTACCGTCTTTGTTTGCTTTTAAATATGGTCAACACCGATAAATGGCTCGGTTTGGTTTGGCCTGTTTTCTTTCTAACCTTTTAGTTTTCCCCTTGTTTTTTTTTGTTGTGTTTTAACCTTTAGTTCCCCCTTCCCCCATATCTTTGTGGCCACATCTTGAAAGGGAGAGAACTCTATGTGTTTAGGATTTATGACGTCTTTTGTCGTGTCAACAAAGAAACAAACACCCCCCCCCCTCCGACAAAAATAAAATCATATGTTAAAAATGTATGTGGTTTTTTTTTAATGGAAGGAGAGCATAAATTATGAAAAAATGGGCTGACATTGGGTTGGTTAAGTTAAAAAGATTAAAATTGTTGCTTTACGATAAAGTAGTAGAGGTGCACTTCCCATTCTCTTTATATACCTGAGCTGCTCCAGTACCTTTCACCATTATTAGGTGACCCTCCTACTCCTACAGTATACAAACCCTGGAAATTGAGACGACAATCTCTCATTGGCACTGAATCCACTATCAGAAATTTCTCAGTTTTATTTCGTCCGTTTTTTTGTTTGTTAAATCCCTTGCTAAATATCTAGAATTTAATTTTTCAATTTCATTTTTTAAATTATTTTTTTAAATAAATATTTTTTATTTTGTGTTCTTTCGTGATATACTACTTGGCCCTTGTGGCTCTACTTGGCCCTTGTGGCTCTACTTGGCCCTTGTGGCTTACTCCCATACATTGCGTGATATACTACTTGGCCCTTGTGGTTAACTTCCATACATTGCGTGATATACTACTTGGCCCTTGTGGCTAACTCCCATACATTGCGTGATATACTACTTGGCCCTTGTGGCTCTACTTGGCCCTTGTGGCTAACTCCCATACATTGCGTGATATACTACTTGGCCCTTGTGGCTAACTCCCATACATTGCGTGATATACTACTTGGCCCTTGTGGCTAACTCCCATACATTGCGTGATATACTACTTGGCCCTTGTGGCTAACTCCCATACATTGCGTGATATACTACTTGGCCCTTGTGGCTAACTCCCATACATTGCGTGATATACTACTTGGCCCTTGTGGCTAACTCCCATACATTGCGTGATATACTACTTGGCCCTTGTGGCTAACTCCCATACATTGCGTGATATACTACTTGGCCCTTGTGGCTAACTCCCATACATTGCGTGATATACTACTTGGCCCTTGTGGCTAACTCCCATACATTGCGTGATATACTACTTGGCCCTTGTGGCTAACTCCCATACATTGCGTGATATACTACTTGACCCTTGTGGCTAACTCCCATACATTGCGTGATATACTACTTGGCCCTTGTGGCTAACTCCCATACATTGCGTGATATACTACTTGGCCCTTGTGGCTAACTCCCATACATTGAAGATGTCCACAGTTGGGTTCGACCATGAACACTTTACTTTATGCATATGTTCTCAAAGAGGTGAAACGCAACTCAACACATCACTGTGTGGTAGTGACTCAAAGTTGTTTTTAAAAAAAACACTGTCTTCTATTCATCCTATACTTTGTAAATTCTTTGCGGGATTTTTTTACTTCTTCAAATACCACTCTCCTACTTGACACAAAGCTGACGTCAGACACGGACAAAGAAAACCAATTTTAGCTGTCAACTTGTGTGTTGTTGTTTTTTCCTTTAAATTTTTTAAAAAAGAGAAACAAATAATCATATTGCAGTGCCTGGTTTTTACATTACCATGGCCCCGCCTCACCCATATCCGGACCCTGGGATACGGGATGGTTGGGCCGCGGGGGGTGAGCACAGCCTATATTTATAATTGATTTGTTTATGCGTGCGCGCCGGGCCAGGATTTTGTTTACTTTTCCCCCAGCTGGTAGGTTGCCACTTTGTTTACCAGCGTGGAGTGTAAACATCAAGTGCTTAGCTTTGTGTCCGGGCTTAGCTTTGCCAGGCAACTGAGAGGCGGCTAGGGTTGGGGGAGGGGGGGGGTGTCCGGGGTTGGAAAATGGAGTATAAAAAGTAAACAAGGGCAACTAATGCAGTTTTCTTTATTACGGCAGACACGAGGCCTTCATAAGGAGTGGCCATGGAATGCTGGCTCCCGCTTTTTCTCAAATCAGATCTAACACTTTAAAATATTAACACTACAATAAACCAAATAAGGAAAGTGGGACAGACTGGTATTACCAATGTGAAAATGAAGAAAATGTCCGCATGTTGACTTTCTATCATGATTTATTCTTGAAATTTTCTGCACGTTCAAGTAATTTCTAATATATGTCTTAATTTATTTGAATATATTATTTTTTTATCAATAATTACAGCAACAAATTACAAAAAACAAAACAAACAAACAAACAACCACAACA